>JASDQU010297664.1:28022-38743 GCA_032191745.1 Picea mariana | reverse complement strand
TACAAGACTGACACATGTGAAAGGTAACAACTAGCAAGGCCGACCTCTCACTCTGGGTGGGTAAACCCACCTTTAATTAATTATGGGTCTTCCATAATAACTGTTGGGGCCGACTTCTTATTCCACCGTTTGTAATTGTCCGATAACCAATCCGCAAAAGGGGATTTGGTCCTTATACAATTACCGACATGATTAATCCACAATGGGGATTTAATCCAATGAATAAAATAATAATAAGAATGCTCTTCGCAGTTACATTATTTCAACACTCATCGTTGTCCAATCCCTCTTGCTCCTTTACAACCCTCTTCTTATTATTTATCCTATACTAGTAGGGTCGTCCACTACACTTCACACATGCATTCCTTATGATCTCCTCAGTTTGTTCATCATCCATCATGATGGGGTCCATTGTTTCCTTCTTCTGGCTACTCTCCAAATCCTTCTCAATTTCTCATATCTTCCTTAGTGCTTCCCCCAATTCCCCCATACCCGCAGAGTGATCTAGCTATCTAATTCCATGGTCATCACACATTTATCATGTAATAAGATCTTGATCGATGTGTAAAGAGACCTAATATACCTCCCTCTAGGTCCCTTCAAGAAATCCTTCTCTACAACAGTATATGATTTTGTTGTATCTATTGCAAACTCAATGATAAACCCCGTGATAATGTTGTCTAACCAAAAATCCATTGTGCACATGAATTTATTATTAACTCTTTCCAACCACACAATATTTTCCGTAGTCCACACTACTGGCCTAATATAGTTAGTCGGATGGGTATCCTTCAATATTAACAACCACTCCTGTAATAACTCTGGAAAGAAACAAAAATATGCTTCATGTAAATCAGTAAACACATACCTCTGTAGGTACTAGCGTGGTGTATTCCTGGAGCCCTTATTGTCTTTTTGCACAAAATCCAACTAATTTGTCTCTAACCATCTTTCAATCTCTTGCTTCGTAGGATTCCATGGCCTGGACATCCCTTTCTACTACTGCATCTTCTTAACCAAACCCCTTCATGGCTCTCCTTAGTTCTCCAACAAAACTCTTATCACCATCGACCCTTCTAGTAAACCAAAAGGATACACTCCACACATAGTGCACAACGTAGTCTCACCCGAGATGGTTTATGAGTGACTTCAGGACGTAGGTGTCTGCAGTCATGGAAGGGATTGGGGGATGTTATTTCTACTTCTTATTTCTACTTAACTATGCATTTGATTACAATATTCATCAGATCCATTCATTCATTCATTCATTCATGTGCATATTTATTCTAGTGCACGTTGTAAATAAACCATCAATTCATCTATCTAAGCATTCAATAATAACTGCAAAAATAGTAAAACATTCAAACACATTGCACACATAGTTTACCGTGGTTCACCCCCTAGGGTTACGTCCACAAAGATCTTCTTCTTATTTTCTTATTCATCAAAATGCATTGCGTGCATTACATCATGATATAGAGTAGTGAGGCATACCAGGATTGCACCAAGCTCCATAGCTTGCGACCTGAACCTTAGCTACTTCAACTTCATCCGAGCTCTACAACTTTCAAAACAAACTTCAACTCCCAAAAAATCCAAAACAGGTTCTCCAAAATAGACATGTCGCACACACACTCTAACAATTGGATTAGATTCCTCCACCTACTTTCTATCTCTTCTATTTATATGACAAAAGTGGTTTAAAAATCTTATAATACATCCCAAAACCCTAACCCTAATATGGAAAAATTTTGTCCACCTTTGCGTTGGATTTCCACAAATCTTGTTGCACACACTGCTTTTCCTCAAAATGTGGCACACTCTCTTTCTTGGTCTGATCTACCTCATTTTCTATGATGTTCTCCCAAAAATTCCTTCTCCAACAAAATCCACAAAATAAGAGTGTCTTTCACAATCCACTCACAAATCAATATCCCACTACCCACTAGTATTCTCCTATAGCTATCTCGGATTTCCTCCAACTCTCTTTCCTCTTGACCTACCCAACCCAAGGAATGTACCCCTTCACTGCTCTCTTTCCATTGGGCATTCCATTCATTTATCAGGGTCTCTCTAGCAGAGTTAACTAGGAATCTCTCTATTGGGAACTCAAGGGAACTCACTGCTAGGAAAACTACCAGCGAAAACTACAACAATCATTTTTTATTACAATGAAACTCACACAGGAGTTCACTCTTCAGGCCTGAAAATACGGATCTTCAATCTTCAACTCCAAAACACTAAAAACAATGTTCCAACATGCTCCAAATTTTTCCTAGCCTTCTTTCTCCATCTCCCGTGCTCTTTTTTTTCCTGCTCTCTGCTTGTCGTTCATGCAAAACCTAATTGCGAAAAATTGTGTGTTCTCCCCCTACAAATTTTCTCTATTTTCCCAAGACAATTAACTACACACTCTGTCCAATGATGACTGTGATTTAGCCCCATGCTTTCAATAACTATGGAATGTGACTTCTACACCCACCTATGACAAGTATTCAATGATTGAGCTCTCATACACTTAACTCAAAAATAGAAGGTTGTTTCAAATGATAATGAAACTTAGAAATATGGGTTTGGATTAATTCCCACAATAAATTTCCCCCTTGGACACCTCTTAGAAACTCCTAGACATTCCCCTCTCTTAGGGATTAATCTACCCCCATCTCTGTCCATATTCCCCAACAACTGGCATCACATTATATTGATTTAAAATAGAAAATATAGTTTGCATATTACATTGCTTGGCCATAACAACATTCATATCTACATTATGCATTAATTAAACTGGGTATTATGGCGGGGATATTACACCATAGAATACATGATTGGGAAGTTATCGAAAAGGTGGGTAATAATGGATATGTGCAGGAGGTCCCCTTGGTCATCTCAATCTCCATCACTTCCTTGGTTCATGCACTCACGACTGGACCCTATGCTCCAAGCTTGAATCATAGCTTGATTGGGCATGATGATCAAAGGATGTTGCATGAAGTCAATGTGTATGAGACTTGTGTTTCTCTGGTTGAAGATGGAAATGCACCATTTAATTCCCACCAGTGATAGGACTAGCTCTGTCTTGGCTGACATTATGTCTGAGCGTGGGAGGATGTTGCTAAATTCAGGTAAGATTATGTCCTGGTTGGTTCTTGTTATCACTCTTACTCATTATGCGCAAGATTGGAGGGGTTTGCACTTTCAAGTTTGGCTATTCATGGTTGTTGGATGTATAGGTTGACCTGGGTTTTACCTTAGTTCTCCAACAAAACCCTAGAAACCATTGGCCCCTCTGATAAACCAGAAGGCAACACTGCGCACATAGTGCACAACACGGTCTCACCTAAGATGACTTATGGGTGATTGCATGCCTCAGATGTCTGCAATCGTAAAAGGGATGATGCTCATGGGATGTTAGGCATACCTATACCTCTTCTTCAGTATTCATTAGATCTACCATTCAATTAACCTTTAACATTCATTCTGCAGGAAATAACATGTCTAATCTAGTGCGCACTACAAATTAATCTTAACAAATTCATTCATTTAACCATTCATTCATCATAATAAGCATTGCAACACATAAAAGAACATATTCCACACATTGACATAGTATTTTACTACGGTTCACCCCCCCTGGGATACGTCCCCAAAGATTTGACATTCTATGCTTCTTTATTCATCTTCTTCAAAATATTGCACTGCGCGCATCACATCAGTGATATATAAGTCTTGATGAGGCTGACCAGTGTCACACCAAGCTCCACGGATTGCGACCTGACCCTCAGTTACAACTCCAAAATAGATTCATCTCCAAAACTCTCGACCAAAATAGTAACTGTGAATCCAACTCTCCAAACATACCACACTTAAGATTCTCTCCTCAGATCTTACAATGCCTATTTATACTACCAGAATGGGTGAAAACTCTCACAATAGAGACCAAAAAACCTAACCCTAAGTGGATTAAGTTTTTCCACGTAGTAACTTCTTGCGTGGTTGGTCTTCAATCCAACCGTTTCCTTGCTTCGACTCTTCTTTTCCTCACGGCGTTTTTCCTTGATTCCCGATGCACGCTGCTTCTTTGGTCCATTCCTTAGCTACCTACCTCGTTTGTTGTGCTCTTCCTTATTCCTCGACATTTTCTCCTAAAATAGCCTCCTCCAACAAAGTGGAGCTTTCCATTGAGCACAAAACAAGGGTTATTCTTACTATTGAAGAGGCAATTGTTCACTATCAGTTTGTTGTGGCTCTTACTGACAAGGAAACTATGATGAATCTGAAGGAATATGTTAGGATTATGCGTGCATACACAAAGGATGAATAGGTTGACAAAAAAGTGAGGGACATTATTACTGATCTTAGTTGCACTAGGAATAGAGACACCAAATTCCAATGCACAGTGGAGCTATATTGGCATGTTAAGATGATGGTTTCTCAAGGTATGAGGTCGCAGGAGCAGGAGTTTAGGAATCATCCAACGATTGGAAGCTATGGAGCGACAGACCAACCTATTGATAACAATGGTCCCTTGGTTGGTCAAGAAACTTGGTGGTATCTTTTAGCTGACAAATGACAAAGGACAACCCTTGAGCTCTCGACCTCCCCCTCTAGCAACTCAGCCCAAGGCTGCACCCTAGGTTCATGAATTGGATGGATGGCAGTCATGTTGTTTTTCAAGATCTCCACCATTTTGGTAGGCTAGTCTTTATAGTTTTATATGGCTCTTTTAGTCTTAGTATCTCAAGCTTGTCAATAGCTACACATTTCTATATGAACTCTGTTTCTTATGTCTTCTTGACAGCTCACCCAATTTCCCTCTGGACACGCTAGCTTACATTGAAGTCACTAATAAATATCTAGGTCGAATGCTAGACATTATCACATTTTTGTATATTTTGTCAACATTTTAATAGAAAAATGCTTACCAAAAAGATAAAGTGGATTTCTCAAATTTTTAATATATACATTATTTTAAGACATATTTTTCATATCAAAACTTTCATTTTTATATTTCATTTATTTTATATAATTATAATGAGAAATAAAATTTAATTACAATTACAAAAAATTATAATTATAATAAGAAATAAAATTTAATTATAATTGACTTTTTATTTGATTTTTTTTTCATTTATTAATTAATAATATTATAAAAGATACTAGTTTTTTAACAAAAAAATTGATGCATTAGAGACGTCATGTGTCGAGCACCACAATGATGATGATTTTGATAGGGAATGAGCCATTGAGCCCACCGCCCAAATAGAAACAGGTGAGCTTCGGTATCTAGCTACTTTGGACTGAGCGAGGAATAAAGCTACCACCTTCATCCTGTAGTGCAAGCTCTCCTAATACCAAGCTATAGGGTAAGCTTTCGTAGCCAGCTTAACAAGACTAGAGATAGCTCCTCCTAGCAAGACTATTTATAACCAACTAATCCTCCTTAAACGATTTTGGACTAAGAACTCGTCTTCCTTAAACACATATTGCCTTTGCTCCATATCTCATTTAGTATTTCTGTTCATCACTGCATCTCCTTATTCCAATGCCAATGGCAAACCTAACTGCTGTTGCTTCTGCCTCGATTTCTTGTTCCCGCTACGACGTCTTCATAAATCACCGCGGGCCTGATGTAAAAGCCACCTTCGCCAGCCGTCTTTACAGACGCCTTCTTGATCGACAGTTGACAGCCTTTTTGGACAAGGAGGAACTCAATAAGGGAGACAACATTTCTTCCCAGATAGAACAAGCTATAGGTGATGCCTTTGTTCATATTGCAATTTTCTCTCCACAGTATGCGGAATCTAGTTGGTGTCTTCAGGAACTCGTCCTCATGAAAAACTCCCAATATACCAGTCCTCAGCGGGTTACAATTCTTCCCATCTTTTTCAATGTGGATCCTTCTGTGGTCCGCCATACACTGAAAGATGGAGCGTACGCTAAAGCCCTGCGGATGCTCCAGGACAAAAAAACATACGACCCTCGAATTGGTAAAGAGGAGCCACGCTACAGCCCGGACACTATTCAAAATTGGAGAACCGCACTTTCATATGTTGCAGATCTGGACGGTTTCGAACTGAAAAGCTATAATGGGTGAGGATCTCCCACAATCTCCCCCAATCTGTGATAGTATTGAATTTGTTGGAATGATAAAAGGTGCATGATGTTTACGTTTTGACTGCTTATGTTACTTTATCCATGGATATTATTCAGGGACGAGGGCGAACTCTTGGATGATGTCCTCGGAAGCGTTTTGAAACATATGAAAAATGATTCAAAACGACCTTTGCATGTGGCCCGATATCCAACTGGGTTGGACCTAAAACTAGAAGAATTTGCAAAGACAGTGCTGCAGGAGCAGGTGAAACCCAAAGTTGTGGGGATTGTGGGTGTGGGCGGTGTTGGAAAAACGACACTGGCCAAAACATTCTTCAACCGTGAGAGGTCAAAGTACAACGAATCATCCTTTATAGATAATGTTAGAGAAATGTCTCAAAAAAATTTAGAAAGTACGCTCACTAGAGAATTGAAACTAGGAAATATCCAAAGAGGGGAGTTTCAGTCTTGTCACGCTCTTATAATTTTAGACGATGTAAATGATGCCGATAAGCTGGAAGTGCTTTTGCCAATTCAGGATAGCCTTAGCCATGAAAGCTTGATTTTGATTACATCGCGTGACAAGCATGTCCTCGAAAGCTATGGAGTGTTAGAGAGGTCCCTTTATTATTTGAAGGGACTGAATATCCCGCAATCCAAACAACTCTTCTGTTCCTATGCCTTTCATCAGCCACATCCACTATCAGAATTTGCAGATCTAGTAGATCGGTTTGTTAGAGCGTGCAGTGGGTTGCCATTATCATTGAAAGTGGTTGGCGCACTCGTTTCTGGAAGACAAACTGATTACTGGGAAGATCAATTGGTTCGACTTCAAAGCAATTTGCCTAAGCAGATAGAGGGCCGTCTTAGAATAAGTTATGACTCTCTTGAGGAAGATGATCAGTCAATATTCTTAGATATTGCTTGTTTCTTCATAGGAGAAGACCGAGATAAGGCAATCAGAATATGGGGTAAAGCTGGGCTTCAAGATCTCGAGGACAAGTGCCTGTTAGAGGTAGACAGTGAAAATAAAATAAATATGCACGATCACATCCGAGACATGGGAAGAAAAATTGCGAAGGAAGTATCCATGCCCCGTCGTATTTGGAGTTTGGCAACCAACATCACTGATGATTTGTTGCAGCAACAGTCAACTGTAAGTACTTCAATAATCCAAACATTTTTCTTTGGTTTAATGAAATTTTAATCTTCAAAATTTCTTGATTCAAGATAAAGACAGATCATTAACTCTAAATTTTTTAATCAATGAACAAATGAACAGGTAATAACTGAAGTTCGGGGAATTAGTATGGTTAGTTCCTCTGTTGATTTATTCCGGGATAAACATCATGACATTTCAAATACCATGAGTTCACAAATAACACGGATAAAAAATTTAGAAATCAGGCATCTATTCCATAATTTCCATTTTAGTAAGTTGCAACTTGTTGCAGCTGAAGAAGATCATTTAGAATACATATTAAGGGAGCAGACACCACATTTGATATGGCTACGCTGGTATAGATATTCCCACTCTTCCCTGCCTCACTGGATTCCGATGAGAAAGTTAAGAGTTCTGGAAGTGGAGGGAAGCAATTTGAATATATTGTGGCCACATCAATCTCAAGTAAGAAAATACGTGTATTTATTCTTTTTCATTTAATTTCTAGGCTACAATCTTATGTTGAAACGTGAACGTTGCAGGTGTTGCCTCTCGATCTGCAAGAGTTAAATATCTCGGCTCCCCTTTCAGAGATTCCAAGGTCTATAGGGCAGCTGAAGTGCCTCGAAAGGATTGCCATATGGAATCACTCCAAAGCAGTCCCAGTCGAAAGGTTACCCGACGAATTTTGTCACCTGCGCTCTTTGAAATACTTAATTTTCAAAAGGTTCTCAAGAATGGTATCGCTGCCTGTTTCATTTGGCGAGCTATCAAACCTCCAGCACATCGATTTGGAAGGTGCTTCCTCTTTGCTAAGGCTTCCCAAATCATTTGGCAATTTAACTCGACTGAAACATCTATCATTGAAGGGTTGCGAGAATTTGACCATCTCCAATGGAACTCTTGGAGATATTACAATGCTGGAATACTTGGATCTTTCATCCTGTAGGCAGGTGATCGATTTGCCTCCCCAAGTCGCACATCAACGGTCCTTGCAAAACTTATATTTGCAGGAAACGAAGTTAAAAGAGTTCCCAAGTGTTATTGGAAACCTCTGCAATTTGGAAGTTCTAATATTAAGTAGCGATTTGTTGGAAGTGCTCCCACTTTGGCTCGGTGACCTCAAGAGCTTGAAGACCTTTTCACTCTCTTCTTCGCGGCAATTGAAATCCTTGCCCGATTCCATTGGACTGTTGACTCAGTTGACACATTTGGATATAAAGGATGGTGGGATAGAATACTTACCAGAACATCTTCTCCAGATGAACAATCTAGAATCTCTAGTAGTATCAGATTGTCCGTTGCGCGAACTTCCATTTAAAAGGGTTGAACCAGAAAGAAAAACACATTTATGGTTCGAAGGGGAAAAAGCAATGAATAAATTGAACTCTTCCAATGAGAGATGCATGTTTTGGCTCAAGAGGTTAGAGCTGTCAGGAACAGAAATAAGGGAGGTATTTTTTGGAGAGGGTGTTTGCCCCAACCTCCAACGATTGTCCTTGAGTGGGTGTTCTAAATTGAGGCAAATAGGATGGTTTTGTGGTCTGCCAAAACCTCGAGATCTCGACATCAGCAGCTGTGTAAATGTTGAGGAGCTCCCCAGTCTTGAAACGTTGGTATCTTTGGAGCGTTTGAATGTTAGTGGATGTGAGAAGCTCAAGAGCATACAAGGTTTGGGGCAACTCACAAAGCTTAGAATATTAAATGTTGAGAAATGCTGTGAGATACAAGAGCTGCCAGGGGTGGAATATTTGACTTCTTTGGAGTGGTTGAGTGTTATTGGATGTGAGAAGATCAGGAGCATACCAGGGTTGGGGCGGCTCAGAAAGCTTAGAACATTAGATCTTGGGGAATGCCGTGGGATACTAGAGGTGCCAGGGCTGGAATGTTTGACTTCTTTGGAGTATTTGATTGTTGGTGGATGTGAGAAGCTCAAGAGCATACCAGGTTTGGGGTCACTCACAAAGCTTAAATCATTAAATGTTGAGAAATGCCGTGAGATACAAGAGCTGCCATGGGTGGAATATTTGACTTCTTTGGAGTGGTTGAGTGTTAGTGGATGTGAGAAGATTAAGAACATAACAGGTTTGGGGCGATTCACAAAGCTTAAAACATTAGATGTTGAGAAATGCCGTGAGATACAAGAGCTCCCAGGGGTGGAATGCTTGACTTCTTTGGAGTGGTTGAGTTTTGATGGATGTGAGAAGATGAGGAGCATACCGGGGTTGGGGCAGCTTACAAAGCTTACATCATTAGGTGTTGCTGAATGCCGTGAGATACAAGAGTTGCCAGGTCTGGAATATTTGACTTCTTTGGAGTTGTTGAGTGTTAGTGGATGCCAAAAGCTCAGGAGCATACCTGGGTTGAGGCAATTCACAANTGGAATATTTGACTTCTTCGGAGTGGTTGAGTGTTAGTGGATGTGAGAAGCTCAGGAGCATACCAGGGTTGAGGCAGTTCACAAAGCTTATACATCTAGATGTTAGTGGATGTTCTGAGATACAAGAGTTGCCAGGGGTGGAATGTTTGACTTCTTTGGAGTGGTTGAGTGTTAGTGGATGTGAGAAGCTCGGGAGCATACCAGCGTTGGGGCACTTCACAAAGCTTATACATCTAGATGTTAGTGGATGCCGTGAGATACCAGAGTTGCCAGACGTGGAATGTTTGACTTCATTGGAGGAGTTGAATGTTAATGGATGTGAGAAACTGAAGAGCATACCATGGCTGGGACATCTCACAATGCTCAGAGAACTATATATGAGGAAATGCTATGAGATACAAAAGCTGCCAGGTGTGGAACATTTGATGTCATTAGAGCATCTTGATGTTTGTAATTGTCCCAAACTGCAATGGAGTGGGCGGGTACTTGAGCAGCTGCGGCAACAATTGAAGGAAGGCCTCAGATATGAAAAACGAAGAAAACGACGCAGGTTGTCAATTCAGTGGGGTGGGGGGTACCTGCTTCGGCAACAATTGATGGAAGGCCTCAAATATGGAAAACGAAGAAAAAGACTCAGTGGCTAGTTTCTGTATTGATTATAAATTTGGTCAAACTCAATGTTTGACTACAGTAGCACATCGTGATTCGCAGCACTAGGGCTGTCATTCCATTAATCTATGGACAGTCAGAAACTTCTCAGAGTTTACTCAGATGGGAATTTTGTAAAGTGCCGACACTTTTCAATCAACTGAAAGTGACTGCAATGATATATGGTCACCATTTGAAAGAGCCCTAACAAATTTCAAAATTAAACTTCATAGTAATGTATATTTTCCTTATATAGTCACCATATGAAAGAGCTAACAAATTTTAACATTAAACTTTATATATATATATATATATATATATATTAAAAAACATTAACAAATTTTAACACTAAATTATTAAATTTATAGTATTATATATATTAAAAAAGCACTAACAAATTTTAATACTAAATTACTCAATTTATAGTAATATATATAT
>JASDQU010297661.1:0-14057 GCA_032191745.1 Picea mariana | reverse complement strand
AACATTCGTGTTCCAGCATTCGTGTTCCAGCAGTCGTGTTCCAGCAGTCGTGTTTTAGCATTCATTGGGCGTGTTAGTCTTCTTGTGTTCCATCACTTGTGCGTGCTCCATAAACAATCGATTGCCATCAATGAAAACCTTGACCATATGCGTCATCTCTGCTATAGCTATATCTTAGCCATATCTCCAACATAGCTTCATTGTACTTGATCACTATGGACTTTCCTGGGAACTTTCTTTTAGACTCTGAGAACCTGACACCATAAAAAATCAATATTTCATGGATTTTCAACTATATGCACCCTACTATATTTCCAACCCATGTACGTATGCACCCTTCTCCACTGTATCTCGCATACACCTCAATTTTTTTTTTTTTTTCCAATATTTCTACAATTCTGAAACTTTCACCATCAACCCTTCTTGCTACCTCATACTTTCATGACTTCTGATGTATCAATGAGTACCTGCAATAAGCCTTACACAATAACAGATATTCAATGTGCTCAATAGGTTCTAATAGGAGACCCTTGCTCTCTTATTTATAGTCTCCAAGTAGCTTCCTCTAGGGGTTACCTTCTAACCAACGTAACCCAACTTCCTTATTTTAGGACTAACCCAGTTCTAAACAATTGTCCACTTATAACCACTTTATCCACAAATAGTAAACTCTCCACTTTTAGTTGCAACTAATTTATTTTTAATTATTTTCTTATTACAACAACTTAACTCCTGGTTTCACCCACTTTGAATAGTCAACTTCTTCTAGGGGTTTCTAGAATAATTTGACTTCTTTGACCTTTTAAGGGATTATAGATAACTCAAAAGGGTTCTCCAACTTCACAAGGCCATAAATCTCTAACCGTGATGAGTTATGTGGTGTTCCACATATCACCATAAATGGAATGACATGTACTATCCATCTAGAATAGTATTACCTACAAATACATTGATCTTCATACCATTATACATCAAACTAAATTTTGTCCCTTAACCATACTGTTGGGGCTACTAGAATTCACTACCAGACTTCTCCAAGGGTTGAAATCAATGAAAAACAAAAAATCAAACCAACTGTACATCAACCTAATCCAAATGTCCAACAATATGAACACAACTATAGGATCATTGAAAGGGAAGGACTGAACGTGGTGTACTCACTTCAAAATTTAAGGAATTAACTATTGAATGGGCACTTTAAACTCTTCATTGATCATTCTACACTTAAGTACTTGGTGAACAATCTAGTTCTTTAAATATACATTTGATACTATTATTCCAAGAGTTTGACTTTGAGGTCATATTGAAGCTAGGAAGGAGTAATGCCCATCTAGACCATTATTTGGAGTTGAAATTGGGGAGTTCGAAGGTTTTCTTGATAACAAGTTACTAGATTAATGTTTTTAGAGTGGAAGTAGTATTGGATTACTTGGAAGACATCACCATCTTATTGACTATAGAAGTTGTACCTCAAGGATAATTAATAGTACAAAATAAATAGATAATTGTTAAGGTTGTGGACTATCAACTAATTGTAGGATAGCCATGCAAATTGGGTGTATATAGGATAATCAAGAAGTGAATTATTGATCATGAATGCATAGAAATATTATGGGAAAGTCATAGTGGGTTGGCGGGAGGCCAATTCAAAGGCAATGATTATGGCTAAAAATATGTTGCATGTAGGAATATTATGGTAAACTTTATTCAAGGATGAAAAAAGAGTATGCTAAGACTTGCAACATGTTCCAATAATTGGGCAAACCTTATAAGAGGGATGAGTTACTAATGCAATAGGTAGTTTCATTGCATCCCTTTAAGAAATGAGAGGTAGACTTCATTGGGATCATTGACCCTCTTGCTAGGCACTGTAGTTCCTACTAGATCATCACCAAAAATGATTACCTCACCCAAAGGGAAGAGGAAACACCAAAATAGTAATGTAGAAAAAATATGACAACAATTCATCTTTGAGAACATAATATATAGGTTTGGCTAACATTTCATGAGCTCCACAAAAAAAAAATGACTCAGGAATTCATGATACAACATCATACTAGCAACCAATATCATCCACAAGAAAATGGGATGGTTGATGCATTTAACAAGATATTGGAGAAGAGATTGACAAAGGTTTGTTCCTTCAACCAAAATGACTAGGATGAGTAGATAAAATGTTGGTTTGGGCATATATGATGATGCCAAATAATTTAACAAAGAACATGTCATTATTTTGGTGTATGCTAGGTAAGTTGTGGTACCATTGGAATGTATCACCCACACAACAAGAATGTCAGAGGAGGAGTCCATCCATAGATTCATAACTAAAATTATAGAGTTGGAAGAGGACCTCTTCCTGGCATAGTACCAACAAATGGTTGAGAAGATACACTAGAATACATGTCATGATTTGCATATCAAAAAGATGAAATTTGAGAAAGGTGATTTGGTACTACTCTATGACAATAGATACCTCAAGAATATTTGCAATTTGTAGATGCACTATATAGGGATTTATTTAGTCTCAAATATTTAGGATTCAAGAGCAGTTCAATTGGTTCAATGCAATGGAATACTATTGGAAGGATGGGTAAATGGTGTGAACCTTATCCAGATTTCTGAGAGGAATCAAATGAAACATGGATTTATAATATAAACACAGATACACAATGAATAATAATATAGATACAATAAAACTTAACTTATGCTAAATAAGAAATATGCCGAAACTATAAAATGCAGAATGAAACAAGATTGCTAGAATGGTGGTAGCTTTTCTTTGAGAAGAGATGTGATGGATATGATCATTCACAAGAAGATGAGTACAATGAGGCTCTAAAATCATTTTCAAAATAAATATGAATTCCAAAACCCTAGAAATCCAAAAACCTAACCCTAGGATATGAAGCGCCAAAAGTCATGTGGGCCCCGTTGGGGTAAATTGGTACATCAACTTCTCGGGGTCATAACTTTTGCATACGATCTCTGTTTTAGGTGCATGATATCCCATTGGAAAGGTGTATCCGAGGAATACACATGATACCATCAAATCTAACTATTTATATATTTTGATTGTGGCAAGTCCTAAAAACATTGTTTAGGGACTCAAAACGACCTCGAAAGTTCAAGACCCAAAAAATAGGAAAAAACTGCCAAATTTAGGAACTGCCAAGATGATCCAGTTGGAATAGGTGGGTGGAAAATGATATCCATCTGGATAAATCCTCTCCCAATAGAAATAAATGGTCTCCATTAAATTGATTTCCCCCATCAGATGAATAATTTTCTGTTTAATTTGGCCCCGGGTGAGCCACTTGCCTTGGTTTAGGAGTTTCCCTGCTTTGACAACCCGATAAAGATGGGTTCACTACTGGTGATTTCCCTTGAGGTGTGTGTCCACGATTTGATCAGTGAATTCATGTTTCATGCAGTCAGGGTTGATCTCTATTGGTGTCAACTATTATGATATTTCTAAGGTGTCTAATAATGGTGGAAAATATGGTCGAAGGAGGTCCACATTAAATATTGGATGCAAGCCAAGGAAGGGGGAATGTTGAGCTCAAAATAATTATCACCCATATCCTTGGTGATGGTGTAAGGTACACAACAGAGTGGAAAAATCTTCTGATGGGGCCCTATAAGGCGTTCCTTCTGCAAGTGTAACCAAACTTTATCTCCCACCTGAAAATTATGTGGCACCGGATGTTGATCATGGAGTTGCTTGTAATTGGCATTGGACTTCTGTAAAATATCCTGAACCTATTGGTGGATGTATTATATCCACTCAATGAACTTGGTATCTTTGTCGGATTCATTTTGAGCATGGTATGAGTTTTCCTCGATGGTCAAAAGGGGTAGTGCAACATCCATGGGACCCAATGGTTGAAATCCCAACCCCACCTGAAAGGGGTTGTGTTTGGTTGAGATATGTAGTGCTCTATTGTAGTTGTGTTGAACATAGGGAAGAATCTCATCCCATGTGCAAGGATGCTTGGAATTGTGCATGCATAGGATATGCACAATCATTCGGTTGACGACCTCAGTTTGACCATCCGTCTAGGGGTGGAAGACAGTAGATTTGGTGATCTTGGTGTCCAACAATGACCAGAGGCTCAACCAAAATTTGTTGAGGAACCAACTATCCTGATCTAAGAAAATGGTTTGTGGTATCCCACAATTTACCCATACTCGTCCGAAGAATATCTTGACAGTGACCTTTGCTATGATGCTCTTCTTGTAGGCGAAAAAATCGCCTTTTTAGAAAAACAATCAACCACCACAAAAAAACAGTCATTTTCTCGCTTGGTTGATGGAAGACCCTACATGTAGTCCATTGAGATGGATTCATAGGCCCTTTCAAGAGTATGAAGAGGGGTGTACATGAATTTTTTCTTAATGTCTAGTTTGGCAATGGAGCAGTTCGTTCAGGACCTGATATACTTGCTGACATCATGTCAAAGTTTCGACCAATAGAAATGTTGTTGTAGTATTTCCATTGTATTTTCAATGCTGAAGTGTATTTCCACCCGACTGTAGTGGGATTCCCAAATTATCTTCTCTCACTCACTTGATGGAACACGAAGATGGACGATATGGAACAACATCCCATCCTAAAGGTGGAAATCAATGACAGCTGTGTTTGTGCCCAACATATGCTAGGTGGCAGATAAATCATGATCTCTCTCATAGAGTTAGGGCCACCTAAAGGTCTCATGGCCACAATAATTTAGCACCATGGTGAGTGATGCAACTGGAGGGTGGATGAGGCAATCAGTGATATGATTGGTGCTTCATGTCTTATACTTAATGTTGATATGTAACTACTGCAAGTAGGTGGACCACTTTTGATGGAATTCATTCTGCAATTTTACCTCTGTCTGCATGAATTGCATCGGCTTATGATCAGTGTGGATAAATATCTCCTTCCCGAGAATGTAATCCCTCCATTGGTGGCAGGATTTCACAATGGAGTACATTTCTTTTTAGTAATTAGGGTACTTACAGACACCATCTAATAGTGTCTCACTATGATAGGCCATGGGGTGTTTGTGTTGAGTGAGAACTGCACCCACAACATAGTCTGAAGCATCTGTCTCAATCTTAAAGGGTTGTTGCAGGTCAGGTAATGAGATAAATTGGGATGATCACAAGTGCTTTTTTAATGCATCAAAATCTTACTGTTGCGATAGGCCTCACATGAACTTTTCCTTACCACCACCCTTGGTTACATGGTGTTGACGGGAGAAAATGACCATCCATCAATTAGAAGAATGAGTCTGGCCAGGGGTTGTCTAAATAACCCAAGCCATTTGGTATAACTCATCCTGGCGGGTTTAATGGCTCCGTTGGCCAATCTAAGAATCCTAAAAGAAACAAAACAAAATAAAAGAAATAAATTACTAATTATTAAATACTATATATATATACATATGCTCTAATGTGAATGTAATGGGCTTATTTAAGAAAAAGATAAATAACTCTCATTTATATACATTATTTACAAGATGCAAGTTTTAATCTAAACTTACAAAAATCGATGTGAAAATGACTGCTTTCGAAGAAGAAGATAAAGAAATCACATAGAAATATTTTTTGATTTTCCTTTTATAAGTCTTAAACTAATGAAGAAAATGTTATGAAATGAAAACGTACAGATAGTCAAAAGCCAAACTTTACGTTCAAGTTTCAGTGATAAACAAATAGCAAAAAAATGAAATCGAGCTAACCTGTTATCGAGCTAATGATATGCATCCAAATATTTGAGCGATCTGAAAACATGTAACCACCTTGCCTAGGAGGAAAACCTGCACTGAACCTTAAGTCTAATCTGAATAAATGCAGAATGATTATGTTGGCAATTAAATTTAAATAACAGATAGAATGATATCAATAGTTATTGTGATATTATAATTGCAAGAAATTGCACTAAGAAAAATCTGTTGGCGAACATCCTTTCATTTAATCTATCAATAGAAATTAAAGGAGAAACCCTGTAATTGAAGCTAAATAGATTATCACAAAATTTATATTTGAAGCATTTTATGGACAACATTCATAAAGGAATTATCCTAATAACATAATAAATGATGAAGACTAAAGATATCAAAAACTTATTATGATATCAAGATGAATAGAAACTTAATGAAGACACCACCCACAAGAAGATAAAGCCGAAATGAGTATTGTTGTTCCATTAAAGTCCGTTTATCAAAATTCCATCTTCTACCCCAGGCGAGGATGGTTTTTATTACAAAGTACAGAGTATTTAAAGATTTTATGGAAGCTTAACTTCCAATATTCTAAGATAGGAGTAGATCTCAAAAATATCTAAAACTTTACAAATATAGGAGGCCTGAAAACTCTCATGTTCTACTATATCTTCTAGAATCTATGAAAGTTTTTATCCAAATACAAAATAAGAATAAAGAGATAACAAATCAACTAAGTCCAGCATGCTCCATCCCATTATCTCAACATCAGATACATTCTGCCGTGAAAAAATGAAATGAGAGCAATGTTAGATAATTATTAATAACTAATTACTAATTTTTATTTAAAAATGACTTGAATTCAAACTAATTTAAAAAAAAAAAAGATAAGCTACAGGTTTCTGTAGCAAGCTAAAATAGGAAAGAAAAAAAAAATCTAGTCTATTTTATTTTCAAATCAAAATCAAATAAAAAACAAAACAAAAAACTATTTACTATCTCTGCAATTTGACCAAGAGGATACCTACAAATTTGGATTTAAAATAGTGAAATTGGTTGAGTATTATCCAACCTTCTTAATCCTCTTGTTTGCCAAATTAAAACCGGATTATTGATTTGTAAATGAAACCTTGATCAAACTCAGAAACAAGAGTAGGAGAGAAACTTTATTTTCTACATATCCCTTACTTGTTCCAAAGTTATTCTAAAGAAAACAACAACACCGTGGTTTCTTACCCTTGGAGATTAACCAAAGAGCAAAGTTTGGTTGAGAGAAGAGATATAAATTATGTAGATTAACACACAGGACTTTGACAACAGATTTTTTCTTCTGTTTATAATAGGGTTCATCCATTTGTTGCATATCTTCACACCCACAGAGAGAAAAGGGAAAGAAAAGGAAAACTCAGGCGAAACAAAATTTCTAAAAAAATGTTGTCCAAAAAATGAAGCCTACCTCTGAAACTGTATCGTTTTTGAAGAATCTGTCCCTGATGAAGGTAAATGGGCTCATTTCCGTTCTTGTTTTTAAAGGGTTTGTTCTAATTCGTAGCGGTTTTATCAGAATCTCTCCCGCAAAATCGTATCTCTGGCAAGAAAAAACGGGATTGAACAGAATGTAACAAGAGAAAATAGACCAACTGTGGGTTTAGATGGCAGTGGTAGGAGGTAAGCCTGAGCTAAAACGATGGAAACAAAATTAGGAACACACCAAGGAAACCATAAGATAAGCAATGGGGTTTACATTCATGAAAATTGGGCGTTTCTGGTAATGAATTTTTAGAGTATAGAGCATGGCTCAAGACCCTAGCTCGTAATGAGAGGGCTTTCAGATCAACCTGCCAGCTAAAATGATGTACAGGGTACTATCCTGGTATGCTAAATTCCCACGCTATGTGATGAGTGTGATCGAATTTCAAAGGTTAGGAAAGGATGCATTTTACAAGCCAAATCACATCGAAAATTTAAAATCAAAATCGACTTACCAAGAATTTTAAAAGAAACAAGCCTATAGTCCATGCCAATTGATTCTTGGTATAGAAAGGCTCCAAAATATCAGCTTATAGTCCATGAGTAACTCAAAACAATTTTTTCCTTGATATATGATAAGATTCAAAGAAAAAACAACATTCATTAAAAGAGTTGTAAGCACAATGACCCTTCCAAAAACCAAGCCTTAGATACAATTGCAATACGATTATAAGTTTTAATGCTTCATTCATGCTTTCAGTCATGAATGAAGTATGAAAACGCAAAATAAAATAAATAGAAACAATCAAAACATATTTTTACAACCCACAAGTCACCTTCAAATAGCAATATTTATAGAAGGAGGTGTTGGAAGCTACAAGAATTGTCATTTGTCACTTTACAAGGAAAAAATTATGTAGGGCTGCCAACACATGGCTGAGGGCCCATGCAATATGGGAGAATCCCAAAACGAACCTGCAATAAAAATTGGTAAGGCATAAAAAGATCTAAAGATCAATGAGTGTGGTTGGGGTTGGATAGTCACAAATGACCTGGATCTTGGTGGGATCAATATGCACCCCATGCTCATCAACAATGTATCCTAGGCATTCGACCATGTCCATGTCGAAGGAGAATTTTTCCAAATTTGTGTATAGCTTGTGTTGTCATAGAGTGTGAAGAAGCTATTGAATATGTTGCAAGTGTTCCATCGAAGTCTTGTTGTAGATGAGGATTTCATCCAGAAACACCACCACAAAATAATTGGTGAAAGGCTGCAAGATATCATCCATCATCCTCATGAAATTTGTTGGTGAATTCATCAAACCAAAGGGCATGACCAACCATTTGAAAAGACATTCTTTGGACTTGAAGGCAGTTTTCCATACATCTGTATGCTCTATTGGGACCTGATACTACCCTGAATTCAGATCAATATTATTGAAGTATTTGGCCCCCTTGAGTTGGTCAAGCAGATTGTCGATTTGGTGAATCAGGTAGCGGTTCCTTACTGTGATTTTATTTAGGGCCCGATAATCGATGTAGAGTCACTCAGTCTTGTATTTCTTATGCACAAGCATGATTGGGATTCCACATGGTGATGATATGGGTTGGATGTGCCCCTTTTGGAACAGTTCTTGGGTCTGACGCTTGGTCTACTCATTTTCTAATAGAGAATGACAATAAACTAGCCCATTGGGTAGTGGTGCGTCGGGGGTCAAATCGATTAAATATTTGACCTGAAAGTGTAGAGGTACCCCAGTGGGTGAGGAGAATATGTCTTTGTATTCTTCCACGACTTTATCCACTCGCTTCTACTGCATGGAGAGATCAGCCCCGAAGGCCATAGATGTGACTGAAACCTTTCGCTCAATTTGAGAGCAAATCATGAAGAATAAAAACTTCCTGGTATGAGAGATGACCTTCCTACATTGCTTGGCAGAGATCAAGGAAATGGAAGTAGGTGAGACTACCTAGGGTATCTTGTACAATTTCCCATTCAAATTAATAGTAACACTACAAGTCCTAGACTCATATACAACATGAAATTTCCATAAATAGGGTTGTCCCAAAAGAACTTCACAAACTTCAATGGGAGTGACATCACACAATACTTCATGTTTGAAGGTATTGATGTCATAGGACAAGTGACATTGTTGGATAACACAAAGATCATTTCCTTGGTAGATCTAGCCGATGGTGTATGGATGCGAGTGTAGTGTTTTTGGCAGGGCCAACTGCTTGATGACCTCCACTGAGATGAGGTTCTTATAGCTAATGATATCAATGATGAAGTGAAGTGGAGTACCCTTCACCCAGATATTTGAATGGAATAGACACTCTCCTTCATTTAGCTAATCAGGTTCACATGGATGGATCTTTGGTAGAAATGTTGGCACTGGGTTTCGTGTCAATAATCTATCTCCCTTTCCTAGTTATGATTCTGAATCAGAACCCACGTCCGATTAAGAGGCTTTCACCTCTACCACCAATGAATTATTTTAGAAACAATCAATATTATTAGTCCAAGGGATCTTATGGAAGTCGCACCACTTCCCAGTGTATTTCTTCATTTTTCCATTGTCCTCCTTTGTTTGCATCGTAGACTAGTTTTCCTGAGGCTGCCCATATTTTCTTTTCCCTTTATTTTTTGGGTTGGGGATTCACTTTCCCTTCTTCTACTGTGAGGGGTTCCCAAGGGTTTTCAGAATCCAGAAGAATTATGTTCACCATGTCAAGAAGATTAAAAATATGAAGAGTACATAATCACCACAGGTATGTTGTTTTGTTCTAATTGTGAAAAATGTGGACATATTGAAATAGAATGCCATGAAGGAAATGAGACAGAAAAACTAATTGAAAAGGAAGAGAATTATGAAGAAGAATTGATTAGTTCTTTAGATGAACTAAGAGAAGAAAAAAATTCACTCAAGAAAGAATTAATGAAAAAAAAGGAAAGTGTTCAAATTTTTTAAGAATCCCAATGGGTCATCGAGAACTTAAGAACTCAGCTAGAAGAAGCTAGAAAGATCGAAGAAAATATTCAATATCAAAAGAAGTGTTTGGAAACCAACATAGTAGCACAAAAGGAAGAAGCATAAATGAGAGAGAAGATATTGACATATCATCTTCAGGAAAGAACTAACGATCTAAACCAGCTTGAGGTAGAGTTTTGTCAAGAAGAGAAAGGACTTGAAGAAGAAATAATCACATTAAAAATTCATCTTGAAGAAGCGAAAAGAACAAAATAAGTCATGAAGTCTCAGATAATGAAGAAAGAAGAAGAGGTTGAAAATCTTGAATAATAATTTTTCACATTGAGAATTAAAATCGTCAAGCTCAACAAGAACGTTGAAGAGACAGAAAAATCCACATCAGTTATAGAGAATGAAGAGAAGCACTCTAGGTTGCTAGAAAAGAAGAATGAAGAAAATAGAAAGAGTTATGCAGAAGTACTCAAAGGAAGGAATTATGGTCAACTAGAATCTAAGAAAACTATTGAAGACACATATTCAAGAAGACCATCCATGTTCAAGCCACAAATAAGCTTCAATCATGATCATGATCAGTTAAGAAAAAAATTCAGAAGGACTACGCCACAAAGAAGCTTCAATCATGATCATGATCAGTTAAGGAAAAAATTCAGAAGGTCTATGCCACAAAGAAGATCATTCACTCCCAGGTATGTAAATTTATTTTATAGTCATTGTTTTTATTGTACTAACTTTGGACATAAGGTTGTAGATTACAGGGATTATAAAATAAATGTTCAAGCAAGAAGTGCCTATGTGGTCGCACGTAACATTGAGTGTTACAAATGTCATAACTATGGACACATAGCCAGTGAGTGTAGAAGCATGATCGATACTTCCATGAAAGAGAATACTGATATCAGATATAAGAAAGTATGGATAAGAAAACATGAAGAATAGGTGAACAAATACCAGGTACCAGAGATCGCAATATTGGCAATAAAACGATATGAAGAAAATTCTACAGAGAAAAAGAAAGATATCATATACAGAAAGGTTTGGAAAATAAATGAAAGAAAGGAAGGACATGTAAATAAGGAACAGGTTCAAGAGATTGTACTTTTAGGCATTATAGTGAAAGATGAATCCATAGACATAAATAAATAAGTCAGAGCTCGGAGAGATAATGAATTTACCAATGAAGATGATGATGAATCTACCAATGAAGATGATGATGAATACACATCAGAGAAGGAATTGTTTTGAGCCATCCGACTTATATACTTCCAAGAAATATGAATATTAGATAGGGGAAGTCTATGTGATAGCTATGATAAACCAAAGAACCATCCTTCAAGCATCTTGGAGAGTTTGAGAAGACATATTCAGAGCAATCAGTTAGAAGAAGTTTAGTTTGATAGATTAATCAAGACTTCATGATGGTATAATGATAAATGGGTTAGAATTATGGATAGTTGCGTAAGTAGAGTCATGGGCAGAGATGGATTTGTAAGAACACTTAGCAGGTTTGGACAGATATATAATAGTGGAAGAGAGCATGGATTTATAGATTGGTTCAAAGAGTGGTTCAGAGAAAAAGGAACATTATCATAATGGATGATAATTACACGGGAAATGGATTGAACAATGCTAATGGATTCCAAATTGACAGATATTTTTTGGACACATGTAGTGCATACATCATTTCACATTCAAAATAGAGTAATGCTCAGAAACAACAATGAAAAAAATCCTTGATAACTATGGAAACAAAGCAAAGACAACAACCTCTACATCAAGGTAACTCAAGGTAATATTTTATTAATTGAAATTTATGTTGATGATATTGTTTTGGAAGTGCTAATGACAAGTTAAGCCAGAAATTTAAGCCAGAAATTTACAAAGGATATGCAGAATGAATTTGAAATGTCATTACTTGGAGAAATATCCTTCTTTTTGGGTCTTCAGATATGTCAAAGAAACCAAGAAACTTTTATTTCTCAAACTAAGTATATCAGAGAAATGATAAAGAGGTTCGGAATGGAAGATTGAAAACCAGTTACTACTCCTATGCAAACCAATTGCAAGTTGAGAAAAGATGACGATTCAAAGTCTACAAACTAGAGGAAATACAGGTCAATGATTGGTAGCTTACTATATGTGACAACATCTAGACCAGATGTAATGCAGGAAGTTGGACAGGTGGCATGATTTCAAGCAGCACTAAAGGAATCACATGTATTAGCAGTGAAGAGGATTTTCAGATATCTCAAAGAAATAGAAGAGTTTGGATTATGGTATCCAAAAGGAAAGGATATATCACTTATTACCTACATATATGTAGATTGGGCAGGTTTCATTGATGGCCGATGAATCACCAGTGGAGAAACGTTCTACTTGGGTGAGTGTTTAGTATATTGGCTAAGCAAGAAACAATCATCAATATCCTTATCTATAGCTAAGGCATAATATATTGCAGAAGCATAATGTTGTACACAGGTTCTATGGATGAAACAAACTTTGACAGATATACAGGTTGAGTATGATGAGCCCATTCCAATCTATTGCGATAATACAAGCGCCATTAGTATCTCAAAAACCCGGTGATGCACTCCAAGACGAAACAAATTTCAATCAAGTCTCACTTTCTACGGGAACAGGTTGCAGAGAAGAACATTAGAGTTGAATATGTGATAACAAAAGAACAAGTGGCATACAAATTTACAAAACTGCTTCCAAGGGAATCCCTTGAGTATCTTCGCCAGAGACTAGGAGTAATTTATACTTCAAAATGAATGCTTTTGAATGCATATCTTATATGACTTATATGTACATGAGGAAGCACCATCAATAGGACAAAGGGGGAGAGTTTTATCAAATGCAAAGGTAAATGCTTGGAGAGAGAGCATAGAGGCATGTTTCCAAGGGGAGTGATTGTCACAAGGGAAGAATGAGTGAGATGACTTTAGAATGATACCCTTTGCCAAAGGGGGATATATTATTCATATGAAGGGAAAGAGAGTAATCAGATGATTATAAACACAAAAAAAAATCAAAGGCACTTAGACAGGAGGAGCAGCCCCAAGGAGAGTTCAGTTAGGGGGAGAAACCCCAAAGGGATATACCCTTTACCATTGATGTCAAAGGGGGAGAGATAGAAACATTGATAAAGAGTATAAGCATGCATGTTATCATGACTAAGTGTTTCCATCAATGTTTGTGTTTCCATCAATGCCAAAGGGGGAGATTGTCAGCCAATTGGCTTAGGTTGATGGATAATTGGTATGGATTGTTGGTTGTCATTGATGTCAACTATTGGAGAGTGATATTGTAGATTGATGCCAACCCTTAGTGATTGATGTCAACCCTTGGAGAAAGTCTGGTAGTGAATTCCAGTAGCACCAAGGTTTGGGTAATTGATCCAAGGTTGTTTCATGTATAATGGTATGAGTTTTAATATATTTTAAGGTAATACTATTCTATATGGATAGTACATTTCATTCCATTTTTGGTGGTATGTGGAATGTCACATAACTCCTCATGGTTAGAGAGTTATGGCCATGTGAAGTTAGAGAACCTAGGTTTGGGTAATGGACCCAAGTTTGTTTGATGGATAATGGTATTATTTTTGATATATTTGAAGTCAAGACTATTCTATATGGATAGTACATGTCATTTCATTTTTGGTGGTATGTGGTACGTCACATAACTCCTCACGGTTTGAGAGTTACGACCTTACGAAGTTGGAGGACCCTCATATGTTAGCTTGAGGCCCCAAAAGGTCAAAGAAGTCAAAGAGCTTGAAAAGAATAAATTATTATTTAAATGATAAAGTAAAGTGACAAAGTCAAGAAGGATTATTTAAATAATAAAGTGAAGTGACAAAATCAAAGAAGATTATTTAAAT
>JASDQU010297658.1:15624-27530 GCA_032191745.1 Picea mariana | reverse complement strand
ATGGCTTCAGGAGACATTTATCAAAATAACTTTGAAACAATTAGTGAGCTCTGTAGAACTTACTCAAGAAGTAAAGGGAAAGCTACAAAAAGTGTGAGAGAACCGGTCGATAAAAATACCAAGACATCCACATCTGGTGGAGTTACTAGAGTCGAATTGGGAAACCTTTTGGATAAATTTAAAACAGAGTTGTTAGGAACAATTGGCTCTCAGTTAGACACTCTGAAGATCAAAAGAAAGCAGGAAGAGGAAAACCCTATCCTAAGCATATTTTGCCCGAAATGAAGAAAAAGACATCCTTTATGAGAATGCCCTTTGGACAACGTTTCTGTATGTGCAATATGTATTGAAAACCATAAAACAGAAGACTGCCCATCCTTACCTGGATTGCAGGCAATATTCAAGGGAGGGGAAGCTCCAGAGACTCAATCTTCACCTAAGAAGCCTTGGTAGCCTAGGAATCCAAATGCAAATGCATACCAAGAACCAGCCCCACAATCTTCCAGCTACTATCCACCCTTCTCTCAACATCAACAACACCCATGGAACTGGCCAAGCTGGCCTCCACAGAATGTCCCTGCTCAACCTTGGTACTAGGGATGGAGAAATCCAAACTTTGGGAATAACCAACAGCAGCATGCAGTACCAGTTCCTCAGAATTCATACACACAGTATCCTCCAAATTTGCAGCAATTACTGCCTGGTTTTACTCCACCTCCATTACAACAGTTACTGCCTGGTTTTACTCCACCTTCATTGCCACCCATTCCACAAAATCCTCATCAGCCTCAGAATCCACCACGTCCTACCATTCTGCCCACTCAACCCATTCCAAATCCAAACCACAGACCACCCCTACCACTCCATAACGCTGATCTCCAGAACTATCCAGCTTACAACATAAATCCCATTTCTATACAAGAAGTACAGCTGAGATCTGGAAGGGTTCTAAATAAAAATCAGCCCAAAACAAAAACAGCACCAAAGGTAATCATTGAAGAACATGAAGATGAGCCTACAGATAATTTATCAACTGAGATACCCCTGCCGGATGTTATCATTCCAAAGTAGAAAGAATCTGAATCACAACCTAACACACAACCTCAGGTTCCCAAAGAGCCTCCTTTTCCTGAGAGGCTGCTTATTGAAAAACCAATTATAAAATCTGAGTTTGACATTATGACTGAACTGAGAAATGTCTGTGTTAAGATTCCATTGTTACAGGTAATCAAAGATGTCCCCATCTATGCCAAAACCATCAAAGAACTCTGCATTAAGAAACCAGGATGAAAACAGAAAGATCCAACCACAATACATCTAGTAGGACAACTATCAAATTATATTTCTGAAACACCTAAAATTGTAAAGTATGCCAACCCAGGAAACCCAATAGTTTCAGTGACCATCAACAATGTATATATTGGTAATAATTTAGTAGATTTAGGTGAAACCATTAATATAATGACCAGCAACATAGTGAAACTGTTACAATTGAATCAATTTCTACGCCCTACTCCTACAATACTTGAACTGGTAGACAGAACCACTATAAAACCTGCTGGAGTTCTTGATGACATCCTTGTGACTTTAGCCTCGTGGGATTATCCTGTGGACTTCATGATAATTCATTCAAAGGATCCCACAAAATTCCATCCAATCATTCTAGGGAGACCCAGGCTGGCCACAGCCAATGCTTTCATAGGATGTCATGGTGGAGATATGTTTATTTCAAATGGCATTTCTTCACAGAAACTTACTCTGTTTCCACCTGCCCGGCCTGCTACAGAAGAATTATGTTGGCTGAAGTGCCCCTATTTCGAGAATGAGGATGAGGAACCTCTATTTTCTATTGATGAGATTCGTGCACTGCAAGAACCCACAGAGGATGACATTTTAAGTCAATTCCTTTCTGTGACAGAAAATGTTGAGTTCCCACAGACCTATCTGCAATATGATCAGATTTTCAGAGAGGATTTTCAGGAACGAAGTGATTTATTTTCTTCATTTTCACCATCCATGGTTTTCACCGTTTCTGAACACTCAGGGCCATATACCATTCCAGTATAACTTAGTCCAGGTAGATGTCTATACATCAACTCTGAATTGAGTACCAGTCAACAGGAACAATTGAAAAAACTTTTGAAAGAGCAGTCAGGGGCTTTTGCTTGGGAATACACTGATATGAAGGGAATACACCCTGACACCTGCATCCACCACATCTACATCCAACCAGGGATAACCCCAGTAAGACAGCCACAGAGACACATGAATCCAATCCTGAAAGACTTTGTAAAAGAAGAATTACAGAAACTGCTAAATGTTGGATTCATTTATCCAATCTCTGACAGTAAGTGGGTTTCACCTCTTGTGGTGGTACCCAAGAAATTAACAGGAAAGTGGAGGATGTGTGTAGACTTTAGGGAGCTGAACAAGGTAACCCTAAAAGAATATTTTCCCTTACCTTTCATAGACCAGGTTTTGGATACCTTGGCTGGGAAAAGATATTTTTCTTTCCTGGATGGATATAGTGGGTACAACCAAATTCAGATTGCCCCTGAAGACCAGGACAAGACAACATTCACATGTCCTTGGGGTACTTATGCCTATAAAGTGTTGCCTTTTGGATTATGTAACGCTCCTGCGACATTTCAAAGAGCTGTCCATGGTGTTTTTGCTGACTTGATTCATGACTGTGTGGAGGTTTACATGGACGATTTTACTGTCTATGGTAACACCTTCAAAGAAGCCTTGAGTAACCTAGAGAAAGTCCTGATTCGCTGCCAAGAATCAAATCTATCCCTCAGCCATGAAAAATGCAAAATGCTCTTAACTGAAGGGATTGTGTTGGGTCACCATCTGTCTGCTGAAGGAATCAAGGTAGACCCAGCCAAAATTGAAGTGATACTTAATCTTCCCTCTCCAAAAACCCAGAAAGATGTGAGAAGCTTTTTGGGGCATGCTGGCTATTACCGATGATTTATTGAAAACTTCACGAAAGTAGCCAGCCCCATGTTTAAACTGCTGACAAAGGATACAGAATTCTGTTGGGATGATAATTGTCAGAGTGATTTTGAGGATTTAAAAGCAAAACTGTCTATGGCACCTGTCCTTAGAGGGCCAAATTGGTCCCTTCCTTTCCACATCTCAACTGATGCCTCAGACACTGCTTTAGGAGGAGTGCTTGGGAAAAAGGAGAACCAACAGAATTATGCAATCTACTTTACCAGCAAGAACTTGACCCCTCCTGAATTGAACTACACAGTAACAGAGAAAGAGTTTTTAGCAGTAGTTCATTCCATTAACAAATTTCGCCACTACATCACTGGATATGAGGTTTTTGTACACACTTGCCACTCTGCAATCAGATTCTTGATGAACAAACCAGTCACTACTGGTAGAATCACCCGATGGATTTTACTGCTTCAAGAATTTAACATTACCATCGTTGATCGGCCAGGGAAAGAGAATGTAGTTGCAGATTTTCTTTCTCATATTCCCCAAGATAGTACCGGTACCCCAGTGGACGATAACTTCCCTGATGAACATTTGTTTGCAGTAGCTTCCAAGACCCCTTGGTTTGCAGATACAGCAAACTACTTAGCTACAGGAAGATTACCAGCCCACTTATCGCCTCCACAAAAGAAAAGAATTATCCAACAGAGTGCTTACTATTCTTCGGTGGGGAGTGATCTATTCTATACAAGTCCTGACATGATGATTAGGAGATGTGTCCGGGAAGATGAAATTCTCGATATCTTCCAGGCCTGTCATGATGGGCCATGTGGAGGACATTTATCTGACAAGAGAACAGCATACAAAGTCTTGCAATCATGATACTATTGGCCGACACTGTTCAAAGATGCAACGAAATATGTAAGAAGCTGTGATAGTTGTCAAAGGATGGGAAGGCCCACTGTAGCAGATGAAATTCCCTTACGACCACAAGTTGTAATTGAACCATTTGATAAATGGGCATTAGACTTTGTAGGGCCAATTGCTCCAATGTCAAGGAAGAAAAAGTACATCTTGGTGTGCACAGATTTTGTGACCAAGTGGGTAGAGGCAAAAGCCCTATATCAGGCAACTAAGAAATCAGTGATTGATTTTATGTATGAAGAGATCTTTACCCGCTTCGGTGTCCCATGAGAGATTGTCACAGACCAAGGTGCTTAATTTACTTCCAAATTGATGAAAGAACTCACTAATAGATATGGGATCAAACACTATAAGTCCTCTCCCTACCATCCACAAGCCAATGGGCAAGTGGAATTGACAAACAAAGTTCTGGAAGCAATTCTAACCAAGACCATACACTTGCATCATAAATACTGGGCAGATAGACTTCCAAAATCTCTATGGGCATACCGGACTACATGGAGGAATACCACTGGTCATACTCCTTACGAGTTGGTATTCGGTAAACAAATTCTCCTTCCCATAGAGTTTCAGATCCATACATTCCGCCTAGCAGCAGAGTTGGGGTTGGATTTGAGTGAAGCATAGAAATAGAGGGTCATGCAACTTAACGAATTGGGATAAATGAGGCAGGATGCTCTTCAAAGGACCATCCTTGTGCAAAATCAACGCAGCAAGTGGCATGACAAATACATCAAGAAAAAGCATTTCCAACCAGGGGATTGGGCATTACTCTTCGATTCCAAATACAAAACCTTCAAATGGAAACTTACAACAAGATGGTTGGGACCTTACGAAGTAGAAACTGTTTTCGATAACGGTTCTGTCAAGATTAAAACCATAGACGATTCTCAGAACTCCTTTGTAGTGAATGGACATCAACTGAAAGTGTACAACAAACCTTTGTCAAAAGATGATTTCTTACAGGAAGTGGACAAGCAAGCAGAACTGAAGATAGTAGGGGGAGAGTCTTCTCCTCCTGCTGATCTTTGATCACTCAAACTGTTTTAATTCTGTACATAATAGATCTTTAGCGGAAAAATTAAAAAAAAATATAAAATATATATATATATAAAAAATCAAATAATATAAAAAAAAGAAAAACATGCATTTTCTTTTTTTTCTCTTGGATATGTTGATCTTTTGTTTTTAGTTTTACAGGCTCCTTAAAACAAGTGCAGAACTCAACTCACAAAGGTAAGAAGGTAATATTGTTTATTTCATGAGATTTTCGTATCAGCATGGCTAACTTGTTTTGCACCAGGTACATTCGAGCTTGTTTGCTCCCTTCGTTTGCTCATTAAAAATGAAAGGGGCATTTATCAGGAAGGATTATTCTTTACCAGACCTGGTGAATTATTATGGGAAAGAAACCCCCTTAGAGTATTCTTTTGGCATTTCCTCAAACTCTCCAAATATGAGGAAGCAATGAGCATGAACTAACTTGGGCTCATAAAATCCACAAGCAGGTGATTACTGTTCGAAAAATTATGTCTGCAAAATTTCTATATGCACTCATGTTGGATGATGTGGAATACGTTAAGGTCCACCTTCCAACAAATCTCACTCCATCGACATCAGCACCTTATCTGGAGCAGAGATTAGAGATTGTTCAGCACCCTGGACTCTGCATGCCTTAATGGAAGATGTCTTTGCTAACAGCCATGGGAATACACCAATGTCTCTTGGTTGATAGATCCTATAGGTGACTCGACACCGACACCTCTATTCGTACCTATTTAGGATGTACTGTAGGTACCTTGAGGCCCATTGACATCACAGGTGGGTCATCTCGCATCGGTTAACAGCATTCATTAAGGGCTGGTAATCTGATGATTTCTGTTTGTGTTCGACTCTGGCACATCTATTCACACAAATCAGACTTGTACCAGGGGTGGAGCTTTGAAGCTGATTGAAGACATGATTTCATTGATCTTTTTCAGGCTAGATCAAAAGCCAGGTTCAGGGGTCATCCTCAGATGCTCTGCTGTTGTACACAGGAAGTTTTTTTTCAGGATGGTATTATTTGTTCAAATTCTGCTGCAGACTCCTGAATGTTCCAGTGGTACCAGTCAGTACCAGCGCGGAGTTTATCAGTTACAGGTCCAGCAGAAAGACCAGGGTAGCTACAACTTTCGTGCTTTCAAATCCAGACTTAGCTTCAAGAGATAATTCCACAGCAAGCCTTGCATGACCATGGAGATAGGTAATGTAACTCAGGTGCGTTTGGTTCGTATTGATTTATTGTATTAATTTGCATATTAATAAGTTTGAATTGAGGGTACCTTAACCACTCCATAGTGTTTCATTATTTCCACGACCTGTACCTAGTAAACTACCTGACCATACCATTTCGTGTCATGAACATCCACCATTACTGGGACTTATTTCGATTTGACTCGGATATGATTATGCTACACCCTCGTACGACCTTCATCATGATCCGACACCCTATCTATCTCCACAGCAATTCAAATCTTCTCATATCGTTTTCGTCCCGACTGTTCCTTTCACCACATTCTCCATCGCATTCTCTCCTCTCAGCGCTCTCGTCCCCTCGTCGCCCTCATCCAACCTCCACTGCCACTGATCGACTTTCCCTATGATGCCAAGAAGAGCCATGGTAGCCAATCGCCACGAGCCAGAAACATACGCCGACCTGGAAGCCCTCCCGTAATATGGGGCAATGAGAGATATCTTTAAACAGGCAGGGTGGGAGCCATTTCTGAAAAAGTTTGATGGTTATAACGACGCAATCACACTCCAGTTTGCGCTGCATTTCGATGGTGAGACTGCCAAGGTGGGCGAACTTGAGTTCCGGGTCACAGAGGAGTTCGTTGCAGAGGCAATTCAATTGCCCACCACAGGCCAGAGGTGGACGAAGGGACAACCAGTGGATAAGACGCTTTGTGCGCAGTTGTTAAAACCTCAGTACCGGAACACAAAATGGTCCGAGGGAACGTCGCGGTCATGGCTGGAGCCACAGTGGGCTCAAGTGTTGATCATCCTCCAGCGTTACTTAATGTGCGAGGGTCGATACACCATTATATTCCGCTGCCACGCCCGACTTTTGTTACACTTCACAGGTACTCCGCTGAACATACCATTTTTCTTGTTAAAAAGTTTGAAAAGGATGGTCGAACAGGTCCAATGGGTTAGTGAGTTTCGGGGGAGTTTATTTCACTTCGGGTTAGTTAAAATATTGATCACATCTGCACTATCGAAAAAGCAAGAGACTTGGGACCTCTTCACTGTAAAAACCCTCGCCTGTGCCCAGTCGAAAGCTAAGAAGGTGAAGCCTGTTTCCCCACACAGAAAGTCAAACTCCAAGAAAAAGAAAGCCAAAACCCTGACTACAGACTCTGCTAGGAACCCTGAGCCCGAACCTCCAATTCATGGCGAGGTAGAAACCAATGCTGAAACTGGGAAGGCCACCACACCTACAGAAGTGGACATTGAAGCCCCGAGTTCTCCCCCAGCTGTCGATAACCTAATTGATGTGGAGGAGCTAGTTGAGTCAATTGATAAGCCTAGGAGGAACCCGAAAAGAAAATGCAAAATCTTATTGTCGGGGATGGAAAACTCGGTACCTAGTTACCCCACACAAGAAAAACTAGAAAGTATAGATGGTCATGAGGAGGCCCCGGAGCCATCTGAGATGACCTGGACTTTGTCCCAGCTCATTCAAAAAAATCGTAGAACCAATCGGCAGGCCACTATACCCAAGAAAATTGTGCAGGATGAGTCCATCCAAGTACCAACCGGTACCTTTGTTCAGATGTCGAAAGAACCCACTCCCGGACCTAGTCCAACTAACACCGATGGACCTAGCCCAATTGACAACTATGAACTCAGCCCGAATCGTGATTTTGATCCAGTTAATACTTGTGAACTCAGCCCAGACCATAATTTTGATCCAGTTAGCACTTGTGAGCATAGCCCAGACCAGTTTACTCTTGAATTCAGTTCAGACCATAATTCCGAGAGATTTCACACCCCTGCTCAAAGTCCCGAAGAATCTACCCATGCGTCTAGCCCTCCAGCACAGCCCGAACAAGAGCAAACATTTGAAACCCACTGCGAGCTCTCCTCCAGTCGGTCCTTGAAGCCAGAACAACATATTAAAGGAGAAGTTGCATGAGTACCGGGTATTGGACAGACATATTAAAACCGAAAACGAACTCCTAAAGCTCAGGGTAAATCACCTCTTATCCAAAGTTGAAAGACTAAAACAGAGGAACAGGGATATTTTCAAAAGGAACAAACAACTTCAGAGGATTGCTAGGAAGCATGTTATAATCAACAGGGTCCCTAAGAAAGAAATTAGAAATCTGAAAAAGCAGGAGAGGCTACAGATGCTGGTTGCAGCTGCTGCAACCCTTTGATGACTATCAGTTTTTGAATTTTGTTGCCTGAGGACAAGCAAGGTCTTTAGTGTGGGGGCATGTTGGTCTCCGGTTTTGATCATATCTTTTTGCCCATATTATATACCACAGACCTCCATTTATATGCCAGTACCACCCTTTTGGCCTCGTTTTGACATAATTAACATCTCCCTACCATTCAATGGGGTTACCTAAGGTATCTTTGCATTTCAAACTATTTTTATGCACTTTAATTCTTTAAATTGATAATGGGACTAATATCGCTTGGGTTAGGTACCACTGCTATTCTTGGAACATGATGCCGATACCAGGCACCAACTCGTACCCGCGAAGATACCAATGGAGCCACTCAGGATCTGTGCGTTATGGTTCGAATGGAAGACAGAGAGCCCGCATGACAGCTGGAGTCATCGCCACAGGGTGATCGAAGGCACAATGATAAACCTGAATCGATTATTCTTCACCATCCACACTTCGTGACACTACGTTTCACGAAGATGTGAAATACGTTTTTAACTTGATTCCACGACTATTCTTGGATCAGGGATCCGTTTGTTTTTATGCATCTTTGTTTTCGACTGTTATGAACAATAAGACTTCTATAAAAACTCGGGATCACTCCTGAGAACGGGTTTCCGTTGCTATTGCTATTGCTATTGTTATTGTTGCTGGATTATGTGATGCCGTGAACCTATGTTTTGAATATAGACTATTGTTACGTTATATTATTCGACTGATATGTGATTTGAGTATTTCTTTCCTGAGTCGATGGAGCACGAAGTTTATACAGTGATTGAATAGAATGTTATAGTCGGCTCTGGTCGTTACTAACAGCGTTTGTGCCGTTTGGTTGGGCCCGCCAAACAGGTGCAAGTCACTGCCTTATTTTGCAATAGATTTAGTTTTATGCTGTCATAGACTTAGTTAATTTTAATGCTTCAGAACTCACATACGAGGTAGCTTAACGCTTGTCGATTTAGTTGTTTTATCACATTAGCATTTGCTTACATGAATGGTAAATCTGCAGCTCATGGTGTGTAATCGATTTGGGTTGTTTCAGAATCATATCGTTCTCCAACAGAATCATTTCCCACAGACTGTTATCTTTTATGTTGGTGAATATAAAACACATGACTGATGCCTGTAGGATTTCGAGTATGCACTCTATTTGTGTGTCTTTTCATTTTCAAGTTGAGTCTAATGTAGAGTGTAAATGAACTTGCTTTGGTAGACAGTTAGTTATTTTTCTTACTTAGAACAGTTAGATTCTAATTAGATCAAAGGGAGCTCCTGGTACCAGTAGATAGGATAGTGCTCTGTTTTCCTGTAGACAGAATTAGATTTGTTTTGATGCTCAGAATGAATGCATTTTTGACAATACTCTGTGTGTCCTGACTTAAAAAAAAATGATGATGGTAGATGATCGGACATAGAGGTAAAATAATCTTGTGGAACCATACTTTTGAATAGAAATAGCAGTACCAGCATTTGAACACAAGACTGTTTTCTGTTGATGACTTAAGTAGGAAATGCTCAGTTTCAAGTTAGTCATTAAGATTCAAGTTCTCAGAATAAGTGTGTGTTTTCTTCTTATGATAGCATTCAGATAGAGACTAGACGCTTACCTGCACATACTGTGTATCAGCTCGAAGTTTACCAACCTTGGTTTGACAATTTAGTGATTCAGGTAATTCAAAGCTTCAATTTAGCAGCCTGACACCAATCTATGAATCCATGCTCTCGTCCACTATCATATATCTATTAAAACATATTAATTCTTCTTACAAATCCATCTCTGTCCATACTGTCCAAAACTCTACTTGCGCAACTGTCCATAATGCCAACTCATTCATCATTATACTATCAAACTGTACTTATGCTAACTGATTACTCTGAATATGTCTTCTCAAACTCTGCAAGCTGCTCGAAGGATGGTTCTTTGGTCTGTCACAGCTATCGCATAGACTCCCCCTGTCTAATATTCATATTACTTGGGAGTCTCTAAGCCGGATGGCTCAAAACAATTCTTGCTCTGATGTGTATTCATCATCATCTTCATTGGTAGATTTATTATCTCTCTGAGCTCTGACTTCTTTCTTTCTATCTTTGGATTCATCTTTCACTACAACGTCTAAAAGTACAATCTCTTCAACCTGTTCCTTATTTACCTGTCCTTCCTTTCTTTCAGTTATTTTCCAAACCTTTCTGTATCTAACATCTTTCCTTTTCTCTGTAGAATTTTCTTCATCTCGTTTTATCGTCAATCTTGCGATCTCTGGTACCTTGTCTTTGTTCACCTGTTCTTCCTGTTTTCTTATCCATACTTTCTTATATCTGATATCAGTATTCTCTTTCATGGAAGTATCGATCATGCTTCTACAAACACTGGCTATGTGTCCATAGTTATGACTTTTGTAACACTCAATGTTACGTGCGACCACATAGGCATAGTCTTCTTGAATATTTCTTTTATAATCTCTGCAATATACAACCTTATGTCCAAAGTTAGTACAATAAAAACAATGACCATAAAATAAATTTTCATACCTGGGAGTGAATGATCTTCTTTGTGGCATAGTGCTTCTGAATTTTTTCTTTGACTGATCATGATCATGATTGAAGCTTTTTTGTGGCTTGAACATGGATGGTATTCTTGAAGATATATCTTCAATAGTTTTCTTAGATTCTGGTTGGCCATGATTCCTTCCTTTGAGTACTTCTGCATAACTCTTTCTATTTTATTCATTCTTCTTTTCTAGCAACGTGGAGTGCTTCTCTTCATTCTCTACAACTGATGTGGATGTTTTTGTCTCTTCAACTTTCTTGTTGAGCTTGTCGATTTTGACTCTTAGTGTGACAACTTCTTCTTCAAGATTCTCAACCTCTTCTTCTTTCTTCATTATCTGAGATTTCATGACTTCTTCTGTTCTCTTTGCTTCTTCAAGTTGGATTTTCAATGCAATTATTTCTTCTTCCATTCTTCTCTCTTCTTGACCAAACTCTTCCTCAAGTTTGTTTAAATCATTAGTTCTTTCCTTGAGATGATCCATCAATATCTTTTCTCTCTTTTCTACGTCTTCCTTTTGTGCTGCTATGTTGGCTTCTAAAAATTTCTTTTGATATTCTAAAGTTTTTTCAATTCTTCTGGCCTCTTCTAGTTGATCTCTTAAATTCTTGATGACATGCTGATCCTTTTCAGAACCTTGAACACTTTGCTTTTCCTTCATCAATTCTTTCTTGGATGAGTTGTTTTCTTCTCTTTATTTCCTTAGATATTTAATTGCACTGATCAATTTTTCTTTGTAATCAACTTCTGCTTCATCATACTCTTCCTCTTCTGAATCTGTCTGACATGATAAGCATCTTTCTTCTTGTTCTGTATCTTCATCTTCTTTGGCATTTTCTGAATCTGCGATGGGTGAAGAATATAAGTCATGTAACTTATCCCAAAGTTCTTTGGCTGATGAACATTTACCAACCTTTTCTCTTACCAGTTTAGGTAATCCTTCCCAGATGAAATCCATTGCTATTTTGTTATTCTTCTTCAATTCCTTCTTGGTTGTAGTCTTTGCCCTTTTTGAACTATCATATCCTGTAACAACTGAT
>JASDQU010297657.1:0-10953 GCA_032191745.1 Picea mariana | reverse complement strand
TGCATGGTTCAGATTTATTGGTACAGGTTTACAACGGTATATCTCACAGTGATAGTGTGACAGTGGTTCCATCATTCTACTTCTACTTCAGGGTGGCAGGACGGGGCAATGACAGGTGGTTGTAGCCGGAGAACATTGGGGGTTGTAGCCTCCTTCTGGTTGTAGCCAGAGATTTGGGGAGTTGGAACTTCCCTCAGGTTGTAGTTTGAGAAACTAGGGGGTTGGAACCTCCTTCCAGTTGCAGCTGGAAAACAAAGGAAGTTGGTGCTTCCAATGAATGTAATTCTTCAAGACATATAAGAAAAATCATTCCGTGGTTTTCTCCCGATTTGGATTTCCATGTAAAACACTGGTGTACTGTGTATGTGTGTGATTGTTTATTTATTACTGTTCATTATTGGATAATAATTCTACATTGATATAAAATTTGAAGAAAAAGGATTATAATTACGTTATTACTGATTCACCCCCCCTCTCAGTAATCCAACAAACTCCTCTTTCTGTAACATAGGCAATCTCATATGGTCCTAGCCAGTGCGTTTTGAACTTCCCAGGGTGTTTTATAAATTTACTGTCATACACCAACACTAATTTACCTTTCTTGAATGCCTTCTTCTTGATGTGCCTATCATGATAAGCCTTCTCTCTTTCCTTTTGTACTTGCTGATGGAACCCAACAATGAATCTATCTTCTTCCAGTTCAACCAACTGTGCAAGCCTCTCACGAAAAGCGCCAGTATCATCCATGTCTGTAAATGCAACAATCCTTAAGCTTGGTACCAAATATTCCATCGGGACAATAGCTTCAAGACCATAAACCAACTTGAAAGGGGTCTACATTGTTAATTTCTTGCAAGTGGTTCTATAGGCCCATAGTACTGCAGGTACTCTTAGATCCCAGTCGTCCCTATTCACACTGCAATTTTTTGTCAATGTTGTCTCCAAGATCTTATTGAATGCTTCAACTGTTCCATTTGCTTGTGGATGGTAAGGTGTGCTCTTCTGATGGTGGAATGAAAATTCTTCAGTCAGGGCTTCAACTGTATTATTGATGAAATGTGTGCCTTGATCACTCATAAGGATTTTGGGGCATCCAAACTTGGTTATTATGTGATCAAATATAAAATGTGTAGCTGTAGTTGCACTACATTCCTTGACTGCTCTGGCCTCAACCCATCTGGTTAAGTATTCTGTCGCAGTAATGATATACCTTGCTCTTGTGCATTTCCCTGGTGGGTTTATAGGTCCCACGAAGTCAATGGCCCACTTTTAAAATGATTGTAGGGTCATCTAAGGTTCTAATGGAATTTCATCTCGTTTGGATGGTTTCCCAACTCTCTGGCATACATCATAAGCTCTAGCATAATCCTTAGCATCTCTGTGTAAGCTAGGCCACCAAAGGCCAACTCGCAGGACCTTTTGTGCAGTCGCTCTCCCTACATAGTTTTTTTCTACGATGCCTTCATGAGATTTTGTAAGGATAAATGGTCACTCTGTCTCCATAACACATCTTCTTAGTATCTCATCAGGTCCTAGTTTGTATAGCTGACCAACTATAAGTGAAAATTTTGCAGCGCGCACCACGAGCTATTTCTTCTGGGGAATTGTATACTCACTAGGTGCCATTCCTGTTGACAGGAACTGGACTATGTCTACTAAGTGGCCATCAATATTCCTAATTGCGAGTAGATGTGCATCCAACAGTGTATCCTCCAAATTGGTGGGTTCTTTGCCATGTTCCAACCTCGACAAGTGGTCAGGACCCTTGTTCATTCTTCTTGGCTTAACTATGATTTCAAAATCATATTCTTGAAACAGTAGAAGCCATCTGCATATCTGCCCCCCCAACACTAGATTGTTGACTAGGTACTTCAACACAGAGTGATATGTGAACATTTTAAAGTGTTCTCCCAACAAGTAGTGTCAGAATTTTTGCAGCGCATACACCATGGCTAATCCTTCTCTTTTTGTAGTGGTATAGTTAATTTAGGTTGTAGATAGCTTCCTTCTAGCGAAAGCTAGCGGATGGTCGATATCCCCTTCTCTAGGTTGTGCCAATACTGCTCCTAATGCAATAGAAGATGCATCGACATGCACATGAAATTCCTTGTTCCAATATGGAAAAACCAGAATGGGCACAGTGACCATCTTTTGTTTCAGTGTGTCGAAGCTCTGCTGGAATTCGTCTGTCCAGCTGAACTGACATTCCTTCTTCGACAGCTTCTCCATCGGTGCTGTGATTTGAGCATAGACTTTAATAAATTTCCTGTAATATCCAGTATGTCCTAGTGCAGTGCGCAATTGTTTTACTGAAGTTGGTGGTGGCAAATCAACTATAATTGCAATCTTTGATGGATCAACCAACAATCACTGATTGCATACAATATGGCCTAATATTAATCCAAATGGTGAGAAGAAGATGAAGTTCTTCAGATTTAAAGCAATTTGACACTGCTTGCATTTATCCAGCATTAGCCTTCGACTTTTTCAACAAACTAAACATAGTCCAGTCATCAAAATAGGCTTTTAAAAATTTATGCAAAAAATCTTTGAACGCTTCGACCATTACCATGGAAAATATGGCTAGGGAATTCTTCAGTCCGAAGGGAATTACTATATATTGGTAGGATCCCCATTCTGTGGAAAAGGTAGTCTTGTGGCGGTCCTCCTTTGCAATCCAGATTTGATGGTCTCCTGAAAAGCCATTTGTAAAAGAATATACCTCGTGGCCTCCCACGTTGTCTAATACTTCATCAATGAAAGGTGTAAGGAAAGGATCATGCAGACATGCATCATTCAACTTCCCGAGGTCCAAACATATCCTGATTTCTCCTATATTCTTGTCTTGTACTACCATAGGGATGATCCACTCTGACTCTTCGACAGGTTCAATAATCCCTGCTTCTAGCATTCTGTCGAGCTTAGTCTTCACTTTTTCCTTGTATTTCGGGTTCAGTCTGTAGGGTATTTTCTTGACTGGCCTTGCATATGGTTTCAAAGGTATTCTCATCTCTCCCATAGGTCCTTTGATACCCTTCATATCAGTGAACTTGGTCTGAAACAAGTCCCGATATTCGTGCAACAATTCTGTAATCTTGTCAATGGTGGCAACATCCTAGTAATCTCCGACATTGGCAAGCTTTGGTGTCTCCTTTGTCGCAATGATGACCTTTTTGATCTTGATGGGCTGACAAATAAATGGCAGCTCAACTCTCGGTCCTTCCACATCTCTTTGGCCTTCTGTTTCAATGATGTTTAACTTCCTGGGATTGTCATCATCATCGACATTGATGTTGTAGCAATTCTGCAATTTCTGGAGAGGCGCAGTCCATTTTTCCTCTTCTTGTTCCATAGGGAGGCTGGATGCCACCTCAAATACCTTCTATCTCATGATCGGCAATGCTTGGTCTACTGAAGGATATTCACTTTCAAAGAAAAAGGTGGTTACAAAGTTCTGAATCATACCTTCCCAATATGTAGTGACGAGGCACAACTCCACTTGAAGGTACCAGTTGATAGGGGTCGTGTCCAGTGTGTTAATGAATCTATGCACCCATTTTTCTCGAGGGATGTCACTCTAGGCCTCTTGACAGCTTTTCACATGGTCCTTTGGTCAACTTTGACCTGTGTACCTTACTTCGCAACTTACTGCTTGTGCTGAGAACCGTGCTGTCATCAAGGTTTGACATTGTGTCTAGTCGGTGATGTTTCTTTTATGCGTTCCCCACCATATTTCTGGTGTGGCTTTCAGGGCCTCATTCATAGCCAACAACCTCTGTTGTGTTGGTATGGTTGCTTTAAAGTTTTTCAAGAAGTATTCTAAAGGATTCAGACCATCGAAGGTAGGTAAGTTACTTATGGTTGTACCAATCCAGCGAACCTCTTTGGTCAATCGAGCACATCTCCTTGTGGATACTTCATACATCTAGTTTTTCCAGTTCTCTAGTGCTTCTTATGAATCTGATAAACACACACTGTCACTTTCCCAGCTCAGATTCCCATCGACTGTAGGGTTGATGTAATCCCGTTGTCTGGTTGTCAGCTTGTAGATGTTTTCCAGTTCGTATGCGTGGTCTTCTTCTCTGATAGGCTCTGTATATAGAGGACCCTCATATGGATCTAAAGGTGCAATGACCCGAAGACCATCTCTTTCAAATTTCATACGCCTCTTATTTAGGTTGACAACAGTAGAATTGTTGAAGGCCCAGTCAATACCTAACAATGCAGGGTAAGGGCACCTGTCATCAACAATTTCAATTACCTCAAAATCTGCAAATGTTCTAACTCCGTTGACATCCACAGGGACATGTTCTAACCATCCAAATGGGCTGACAGGTTGTTGATTAGCCATGTGAAGCCTGATAGGGGAATATATCAACTTGGGTTTTTCGATTAGCACCCACGTTTGCTTCGTCATGACATTGACCTTCGACCCTAAGTCGAGGACCACATAGTCTATATCATACTCTCCTATCTGAGCATTCAAGTGTAATTCTTTATTTGTCCTTCTCTTCTTACCAATTTGGTGTACTACCCTATTCAGTAAGGGGTCTACTTTCCCTAGCTCATACTGTATGATTAAGTTCTGTAATTCTTGTACATCATTTTCATCCTGAATCAACTTAATACAAGTGTATAAAAATTCGATGAGCTTACTTACTTATTTTCGCTCCTTTGGTGAATCCAACTGATCAAATGTGTGAGACATTCCATATTGTCTTATTTCTGATCATGTCTTTGATGAAGATGCTTGATCTCCTTTGAACTCTTTTCTTGCCTCCTCAAATATCTGTCTTTCTTTCTTAGCATTGAACGTTGGAGTCTTCTCCACGGATTTCCTTACTCCGGGGCCTTCTGCAGTCTTACCTTGGGATGCTCTGTATTCTCCTGTAGCAATGCCTCCTCAAGTGATAACAACGAATCTAGGGTCTATTCCACAAGGTTCAACATATATTAGTTGTACTTGTGGGTTCTACTGAGGTCCTCGTCTTTCCTGAAGATTTTCTAGCAGTACAGAGTAGTCCTCAATGCCATGCTCGAAGGAGTTGCAATAACTGCAAGTGGTACAAGGGTTCTGACAGTCCCTTGCTAGATGTTCTGGATGTGTGCAGTTATAACAGATTATTTGTCCTCAGCCTCGACCCATACCTCATCCTCGTCCTSGTCCTCTAAATCCACCGCGAGGATTGAAGTTTCCTCTTCCCGGGGAGTTATATTGTGCATTGTTTCCTTCTTGATGTACTTTGCCTTGGATCTTGTATACATCTCTTGACCTTTCATGCATGAGGTCATAGGCCCTACAGTCTCTATCGTCATGTCYTACTGACTTACAGAAGGTGCAGTATGGGTTTTCAGGTGTCTGAACATACTTCTGCATGTAATAGCACTCACTAGGGAGATGTYGATTTCTACATACTTCGCACTAGGGTAATGTGACTTGCTTCAAAGGGATCAGAGCTCCATAATACAAATATTCATGAAACATGAGACAATGCTCCTTGTCATGTCCTTCTGATTTGCATCTGATACAAAACATGTCTTCCCTTTTGTATTTTCCTTTTTCCTTCTTCATATCCTCGACCTGTAGAGACAAACTAGTCAGTTGGCTCAAGATCTGACTCATACCTGAGCTAGACTCTCCCATGGGGGATGATTCGAGCTTCATGGAGATCTCTAATGCTTCTGCCTTCCAGGAAATATTCTGTTGCATCAATGGAACTCTGATATGTGGTAAAAGAGAAACGATAAACCATTCTTTGTTCTGCTCGCCCGGGATCTTGAAAGTCAGTCGGCCTGTCAGGGTCTTGAATCTTTGATCAAACTCCCAAACAGGTTCGACTACCTTCTGATTGATCTCCTTCAGCTCTGTAATACATTGTGAATCCAACTTAGGTTTCTTAAACTTTGCAATCAACGCGTTCTTGATCTCATTCAGTGGTTTAGGCTGCACAAGTCCTTGGACAAGCTTCATGTACCATCTCAACGCGCGATCCCTCAACGTAGTGATAAATTGGTTTCTTTTAACAACTTCGTCGGTGATGTTTTTAATGTTCCATACGGCCTCACACAGGAACCGGTGATGATCATGATCTTCATATCCGTCTCCTCTAAAAGCCTCATCTCATCTGCCATGGAGTTTCCTAGATTTCCTGTCTGAGTAGATGCTGAATTACTAGTAATAGTGCTTTGAGGACTTTGGTGCTTCTGAATATTCTGATTACTTAGCGTTTCTGAAACAACAGGAGGATTGATATTACTTACTTCAGTGGTCTGCGCAGTTCCTGATGTTTCTGGCTTGTCCCGACAAATTTCTTGAGCGACTTCTTCCTCTGCCCTAGTGGGTTCTGAGTGCTTTTCGTCTGTCAGATCCGCCTCTTCTCCACTGTAGAAACCCTCTTCCCCGTAGTTTTTCTTAAACATATTCTCAAGGTGAATCCCTCTGAATACTTTTCCACTGCGCGTATGTCTAGCTTCTATGTCACTGTCGCTGTCTGAATTCCTGAACATTATCCTTTTCAGATCCCGCTGGTCTATTGTATCTTCAATATATGGTTTTCATGTAAGAGCATCTTGATTCTTAACTTCAGAAAATGCAAAAATTTCCCTCTGGGTCCTTTGAAAAAGTATCTCTCGGCTTGGCTATACGATTCTACTCCGTCAACAACAAATTCAGTGATATACCCTCCAATGGTACTATCAAACCAGTGATCTACCGCTCTGGATACAATGTTATCAACTCTCTTAACCTTTTGGATCAACGTCGACATCCAAACTACAGGAGGTCTAGATCTGATCTCAAACTGGGTACCAACTAACCTAGCCAACCATTCGTGTAGCTCCTGATGGATTCCTCCAAAGAAGATCTCGTGAATGTCGGTGAAGATGTATCTTTGTAGCCAATCTTCAGTACTCAGTTTAGGGTTTTTGTTTTGGGCTTCTGTGAAGTCCCTCTCTTGATCCTCTATCCACTTTTGAATCTCTGTCTTCGATGGGAACCACCTTGACATTCCCTTACATAGATTTCGGTCCCAGCAACAGAACCATTTGTTGGCACAGGGATAGATTCGAGGTTCACTCCAAGAGCGCACCAACAAGCCCTAACTACTGGCCCTTTTGACAACACCTGCGAAGCAGATGCAGTCTCACCCAAATCAACTATGAGAGGGTTGTAGGATAGATATGTCTACAACCAGGGGAATATCAAGTGGGTCTAGTAGTATAACAACGCAATATGCACCTACCACTTATCAAGCTAGATCTCTCCTACGCAGTTATAGATATGATCTAACACAACAATGTAAATAACAAGATAACAACAACAGAGATCAAAGAAACAATCACACATACACAACATGAGATATACATAGTTCACCCTCTCTCTAGAGCTACGTCCATAGAACTGTGATTATAATTCATTAACGTAAAGCATACAGTTCTTGTCTGCGCTCTCAGCTAGCATATCTTCTTTCTTCTCTCTCTCTTTCTCTCCTTTCTCCTGCATATCTAGCTGGAGGATTTGATCTCCACACACAGCTGAAGATATTACAATACCATAAGGCTCTCTCTCTCTCAAGACTTCTCTCTCTCAATACAATAATCTCTCCCACAATAGAGCTGGATCGACAACAATATCGTGTCAATACTCAATGACCCCCCTGAACCAAGTCCTCTTGACCTTTATTTATACATTACAATACCTCACCGACAACCTTAGGCTGAAACCTAAGTGCCAAAACCCTAGATACCAAAACCCTAGGTCAACTTGACCCACTTTTCTCGGGCTTCGCCAGCTTGCCTTCCCTTCCTTCTCGCACTATGCTCCAAAGCATCCAACAATGGATTTTTCCACTTTTTGAGTTATTCTTGATCCATCTTCCTTATTGATCTGTCATCCTCGATGTCCTCATCCAATGAATTTCTTTTCCACACTTCACTCCATCTTTTCTGCTCTTCTTCTCACTTCGATCCTGTGACAGTCACTGTGTCTCCCGCAAAGCTCGCTTTTTACCTTTTCTTCCTTGTACTTCACTTCCTTCCATAACCAAGGGCCAACAAACTTCCACGCCTTATCTATAAATACAGATATACAACCTTCACTTTCCAACTTCCCTGTTGAAATTAGATTTTTCCTTAGATTTGGTACATGTCTTACCTCTTTTAATAACCATTGGTTTCCATTCTTTTGCTTTATTTGTACCTTACCCATTCTAACAATTTTTCATGGTGCATCATCACCCAAATGAACCTGTCCAAAATCACCTTAAACATAATCTAGAAAATGTTTCCTATGGGGTGTGGCATGAAATGAATCCCCTGAATGTACTACCCAAGACTCATAAATATTATCTACAGAAAGAATCAAAGCATCTTGTAACACATCACCTGTTACAATTGCTTCCTGATTTTTCTCATGTTGTCCATCTCTTTGTTTCTTTGGAGCTCTGTAGTCTTTCTTCAGATGTACTTTCTTTCCACAATTCCAACACTCTATCTTTCCTAGTCTGGATTTGGATATTCCCTTCCTAGAATTCCTATGGTTCCCTGATCCATTTCCTCTATCCTTTTGTCTTCCCCTGTTCTCCATGTTTAACGCATTACCTGATGTCTCACATGTGATTTTCTGTCACATTTCCTCGTTAAGGATAACACCAACAATATCATCAAATTTTAGAGTGTTTGAATCGGAGACATAGTTACTTACAACCATGACCAAGACGTTACATATTTTTGGCAAAGAGCACAAGATTAAAAGAGCCCTAACCTCATCATCAAAGTCCACTTTTACAAAACTTAGCTGGTTAATAACCGTATTAAATTCATTTAAATGATCTACAACAGAACCACCTTCTGACATCTTCATATTAAATAATCTCTTCATTAGAAATACCTTATTGGACGTCGAGGGTTTTTCATACAGTTTAGCTAATGTGTCCATCATCTCCTTCATTGTCTTTTCTTTTTAAACATTGTAAGCCACTGACGCTGACACACTCAACCATATCGTTTCTAGTGCCTTTCTGTCAAGAACCTCCCATTCTTCGTCCTTCATGGTTGTTGGATTCTTTTATATTCCGCCCAATGGTTGGAATAGATCCTTTTGATATAAATAATATTCCATCTGCATCTTCCATAACTGGTAGTTTTTTCTGTTAAATTTCTCAACCCTAAACTTTCCATCTTTCACCATTTCTCCCACTCGAATGAGGAACCCTCTTTTTTTGCGAGTTACCTTTCGCTATGATACCAATTGTTAGAAAAAAAAGTTCTTGGAGCAATAAAATAAAAAAAATATGGAAATAAAACACATAAGATAAACAATATAATAGAGACACATATATACGTGGTTCACCTAGTGTGGGCTATGTCCACCATAAAAATTGCGAGGTCCTTCCTTTTTATTATCAAACAAAATGAAGGGATACAACCTACAACACACCTGCTGTAACTTCCTCTTATTTATCTCATAGTATCCTCTCTTAGAATACAATATTCGCGATAAATACACACCCTCAATACAATTCCCTCATAAAAGAGGGTTTCCTTATAGGGAAAAAAACCCTAAAATAACTTCTACTATCATATCTGCGACCTTATAATGAAAGATCTAGATTGACTATGAAATTAGAATATTTTACAAGAAAAATTTTCCTAAACTTTTTCTTCGGGGGTGCTGCCCTTAAATCCCCCACCGGGGGGGGGGGCGATACAAAATTTGTTTCCACCCCCCCTTGGACCCCCTTCGCGACAGTTATGGGGGGGAAAGCCCCCCCACACCCTCCGTTAGGGAATGGGGTCCAAGCATAGCTGAAACAAACATATGAATCATGAATATAATTAGGATCCACAATCAACACCTCGAAGATGATCAGATCAATTTGAAATGAGGCACCATAACTTAGGAGCAAGAAAATTCCATTAATGGAAGATTAACTCTATTTACAAAATGGTAGCAATCAACTCCTTGAATCTTAAAAGAATGAAACCCTCTCTTGAAAGCTCAATTGAATGACAACTGCTCTTCTCCATACCTTAATTTATACATAAAAATAACTTGAGGAGAAGATATAACCAAATCAAAACAATCTTCCCAAACTTGAACAAATCATTTTCAATTTGGAAAATAGACAATTTTGGCTTTTTACAAATCTGGGAAAATAATGCAATTTGAGAAAATCTGAATTGAAGATCTGAGCATAACTCATGAACCATTCCGAATTTTGAAAAAACACCTTCTTGTTACTCAATTTATCACATTCTGGAGAAAATCCATATATTCAATTTTTGATATCTGTCTTCATCTGCATGGGAATAGAGTCAAAAGTTGGCAGTTTGAAAATTGTCTACTAATTTTGGATGTAACATTAATCTCGTGTTGGAGATCCACATGTGCGACCTGGGTGCATTATAACCCTCGAGTTAGCATGTTGACGCTCCTACAGAGGAAACCCATGTTCCCAATTTCTTTCCAGAGAAGCGCCAATAAGATAAGCTACACTATCGGGTATGAGAACTGTTGGTACGAGAATGCTGAACATGATGGTACAAGAAATGAACCTAGTTTTCTTTCATACTAACAATTGTGGCCTATATTGGAAATTGAAGCTTGGCGAGGACCACTGTGTTAACACTCAAAAACGCACCGACATTTTTGAAGGAAAGATGCCTAATATTGTAGGGAACATTTGACTAGCTTCCCGAGATCCAAATGCAGATCTGAAAGCACCATTGGAAAGTTCAGGGTTTGTAGATGTCGATCGACTATTTAAACATGCAAAACGGACTCTCCATGACCGAGAAAATTGATTTTGAAAAAATATGCACTTTCACCAGCGCAGAAGGCAGAATTATGGCTAGTTAGCTGTGGAAAGTGGCGACTTTCCACAGCGCAGGAGCAGATTTTCGGGTAAGTTAGCTGTTGAAAGCTGTCATGACCAAAATAGCCAAATTTTTCGC
>JASDQU010297655.1:0-14198 GCA_032191745.1 Picea mariana | reverse complement strand
CCAAAAGACTTCATCCTCCCTTGAAATCCAGTCTTATTTTCTTCTTATTACCTCTGAAATTCGACTTGTATCAAATGAATGTATAATGATGTTTATTTATACCATTTATGTCACTTCCTTTTAACATTAGGGCCAACCTGACACTTTCTTATTTTGTAATTCTTTTCTTTAATTATCTTCAGGGCCTACATGTACTTCCTTCTTCAATTCACTTTGTCATTTTCAAAAATCCATTTCTCCTCAATCATGAGGATCCACGTGATGTGCCACATACCACCGGAAATAACATGATGTATACTCTCCATACATGGGTGTTGTATCTGCATGTGCATTTTCCTTCATGTCCAAATACCTTCATCAATCTTGCGGTCCAAAACCCATGACTAGGGTTGACATCAATGAAAACAACCAATATTCCAACAAATAACGCCTACACAATGCTCTGTCAAGCACAGAGACAAAAGGACGGTGGAAAAAATTCAACCCGCTAGCAACAGGTTCGTGAAAACCTTCCATAGACCAAGCAACATAACTTCTCCAACAAAGCACGCAGCTCACCAAGATTCAGATTTAGAAAACGTTTTCCCCTCTTCCTTGGGATCTCAACACAATGGAGACCATTTATTCCTAAGGTGTGGAGGATTGATCCAGATGGATATTGGTGGCCACCCACCTATTCTAAATTCCAACTGTCCCATCCTGATAGTTTTTAGTTCAACACGTTTCTCTGTAATGGGGGTATTTCTTTGTAATTGTGGGTTCTTCACTTATGGGGCTGTCTTGAAGCCCTACACAACATCCAGGTGGATATTGGTGGACGACCACCTATTCCAACTATATTTTTTTGGAAAGTTTCATGTCAATACATCTTTTTGTACTTCCAGGGTCTTTTTGGGGCTCTACCCAATGTTTTCTGGAATTTCCACAGTCAAACTATAGACAAAATCATATTTTGATAGCATAATGTGTATTTCTCAAAAATACCTTTCCAATGGCCTATCACACACCTAAAATGGAGATCGTATGCAAACATTATAACCCTGGGAAGTTAATGTACTCACTTACCACAACGTGGTCCACATGAATTTTGGCGCTTCATCTCTTAAGGTTAGGTTTTTGGATGTCTAGGGTTTTGGCATTCATGTTTATCATAAAAAGGCCTTCAAATCCTCATTGTAATCATCTTCTTGTGAATGAGCATAGTCGTCACATCTCTTCTCAAAGATAAAGCTACCACCATTCTAGCGAATCTTGCACTCTGTATTTTTACAGTCTTTGTACATTTCTTAAATTAATAGAAATAATTTATTGTTGTATTTCTCTGTTTCTGGAAAATTTTATGTGTATTTCATTGTAATATCTCTTATTTCATTTCGTTCCGAAAATAATATAGATCACTAGCGCCTACTTCTCTCCTCTTGTTATGGATCTAAAAAAGAAGGCATTTGATATGCAATCTACTGTTAAAGGTTTCATTTTAAAAAACCCACTAATTTGGATTCTTATAACTATCTTCTCAATTTTCTGCAACTGCAGTAAAAATTTGGCTTAATGAATTAAAAAAAAACATTCAAGGACTGAAATTAAAAAACAAGAACTGAATAACACAAGCAATACTCATCAAATAGATCACAGAGTTCACCCATATGGGATACGTCTCCGAGTCCACTTCAAATGATGAACCTATCCATTCAGAAGGATGTAAGTACATGATTTCACTTATTTACACCAATAATGGCCTTCAATATGCAAGAATTATCTTTGATGTTCTCTAGGAAGATAACAATGGATTCTTATTGCAAATGAACATAGGCTTTGTTATCACCCAAGTCAACACAAATAAACTGCAACCTTCCTGGTTCTGGAAATTACTCCTAAAGAATATTTTTAAAGAATCCATGTCATCTTGGATGTTTAGTAGGGCCTTGGATTGACTCATGTACATGAATTTTTCCAACAAATACTCTTCATCCATATTGGAGCCTGCACAAAAGGGTGCACATTTTACAGAAAAACCCTCGTTCACACCAGTGTCAAGAGGCCTTAATTCTTTGTTTTAGCTAAAGTTTTCTTCACTTAGGGTTAAATTGGTCTCTTAAACTTGTTGAAAGGAGAGATATTTGTTGAACCTTCTACTCAGTAAGAGGAGATCGTTGGATTTTTTTTGGTTGGCAAGTTAGAGCTTGATTCTCCCTTATATCATTTCCAAAGCGTGACTATGGATATAGGGGTTGAATCCCTCCAAATCCGTAGAGTCTATAGATAAATTCCACTTCTCTTCTCTTCCAGTGGATCAATACCATGCCATGGTGGCCAACGTAATACTATCCCAAATTTATTGGGATTATAGACCTTCAATGTGCGCTATCTGCACAGATTTCAACTCCTCTTCCTTTCTGCAATATGAGCCCTATGAGTTTATGACTCCATATTTTAGATCTTAGTCATGGTTTCAAAATTACAGGTTCTCAAATTGAAATCTTTGTAGCACCCGTCAAAAATGTTTTGTACACCCTTTTTTCATTTCCATTTCTATATTAATACACTTTTCATCCACAATGATGCATTTTTGGTCAAGGTATAATCACTCACTCAACATGCCATTTCAATACTTATTCATATGCATTTTTAAGAAGATTATCACCTTTTGTGCTAATCCATGTTCAAAAGGTGATAATTTCCCAACGTGAGAGTTGTAATCCATGTTCAATCATAGCTGCTATAACTCTAGTCATTGTTGCAACTCCCAATGCTGCGACTCTGGTCATTGCTGCAACTCCCAATGTTGTGACTCTCGCAGTGCTACAACTCTCACTACATGACTCTTATTGCATATCCAAGTTGGATGTTGTAACCCCACATCAGTCGTAACAAATAATCAATCAATTGTGCAACTGTCATCAAGGATCGACCCGTCAAATAACAACCAATCAGGGACACCACAAAGAGAAATTAGGTGCCATAAAGGAATGGACAACTTAGCCACCACTCTGTGGCTGATTTAGTTAGCACACAATTGATTTTTTGCCTCTTTTGGGAAAAAAAATGTAATGAGATGAGACAAATCGATTATCATGGTTGTTCATTGATTCTTTTATTAAATTTAGGAAGAAACCATTTTGTATAAATATGCTCGCTCTCTCTGAGCGGGGGGACAAGGAAAAATCAACAGAAAAATTGTAAGGCAGATTTGTATTGATCTACATATTTTCATTTAATAATTTTTTTGTTTCATTCCTGTTCAATTGATGGTGTGTTAAAAATTTGAGTGCCTACTACATTCGTATACCAGTACCTCATATAAGGAGGTAGGCCCCCATCCTTATCTCGATACTGTTAGTATTTTCTATACTTTGTAGAAGTAGTCATAGCACCATTTACATCTTTTCATTTATTTCCAGTAATTCCTTCATTAACATCTTGTTGTAACTCTATTGTTATCCATTATTGTAGCTTCGTATTGTTGTAACTCAGTGCTAACATTGCATGGTATTGTTTCCTCACTCATGAGTGAATAATTGTAGCATTTGTTCCATATTTTCATTTATTTCCAACAATTCCTCTATTAAACATCTGATTGATTGTTGTATCTTAATGTTGACATTGCAGGGTATCATTTTCTGATTGATGATTGCATAGTTGTAGCCTATCTCCGCTATTTTCATTTATTTCCAACAATTCCTCTATTAACATAGTGTGCAATTTTTGCATTTTTGTGTTTCCGCAACTTTTTTTCTTCCATCCCATGTCTTTTGATTTGCTAATGTGCAACTGCAGCATCTCTTATTCATTTTCATTTATTTCCAGCAATTCGTCTATTTAACTTTTTTGTATATTTCCTTTTTTGCGATTCTGGTTGCTGCAATTCACGATAGCTGTAACTCGTGTTGTTGCAACTCAAGTTGTTACAACTCTGACTGCTAAAACTCTACATTACAACATTTACCTTTCTAGTTATCAATTATGTGGTTTGCAAATCAAGACAGTTTGTTTCTGTTGTTTACAAGAAAAATGTGGTTTGATCCCTAAAGCTTGAGTGTATGAGCCGTAATAAATCTATCACATTAGTCAATATCATATTAATACTTGGACAAGTCACCTTTACTTTTCTGCAAGAGTGATTCACTTTTCCACAAGTGTGATTTACTTTCCTGCAAGAGTGATTTACTTTTCTGCAAGTGCGATTTACTTTCCTGCAAGAGTGATTTACTTTTCCACAAGAGTGATTTAATTTTCTGCAAGAGTGATTTACTTTCCTATAAGAGTGAATTAATTTTCCGCAAGTGTGTCATATACCTTCCTGCAAACATGTGTTTTCATTCCTGCAAGTGTGGATTTGATATAGTTTAATTCGGTGACTTGCTAGAGCATATTGATATGTTACCTTGTGACATTCAATTAAAATTACTAGAAATAATTGACAATTACAACATTATACTTGCATATAATTACAAGTAATTCAAAAGTCTGTCATTTTTTGCGGCATTGCTGAGGACCTACCAAAAGTATAGTTGTTGTTTTTCTATTATTTGGATTTTCATTACAACAGATTAAGTGATATGATTTCTTTTCAACAATTTATAGATTGTTTTTCTAATCATTTATATGCACAGAGTTAGGGACCAACAAGGTAGATTCATTAGTTCATCCAAAAATCCATGTAAAGCTAACAATGCAGGTCACTCTCAAGAGGGAAAGGACCCCAATCATTTGAATTATTTGTCTCCTACATAAATTTTTCTTTCCAAAAAGAGACCTGCGACCTCCACTCAAGAATCCGAGACTGCACAAGGTTCTATAAAAATAGAAGTCCCACCTTTGGAGGGTCTGATCAATGAAAAATACCACTCAAGGGAGTTCATATTTCCTAAAGCACCTTCAGAAGCAGAAGACATCCCTTGAAAGGAGATGGAACATGAAACTATCAAAGAAGAAACTGCTACCTTCAAATTTCAAATCAGAGGATCAAACGAGGAGACCAAAATGAAGAATATCCCTCATTCATCATTGCCAAATTTTCATGTTTTATCCAAAGAATATCCGACATCTTCCTCTTTGAATTTGACGTGCTTTGCGAGAGTTATGATTACATGTTGGATGCCTAGAAATTGAAACTTTTTCCTGCCACACTCAAGAATGTTGCATTATGCTGGTTCATGGGCCTTGGTAGGGACAACATCTGTACATGGGAACAGATGACACATAAATTCCTAGAAAAGTACCAATATTATTTTAAGGACAAAGAAAGGAGGGAGGAAGTATTCAAAATGACACAACATGAATATGAGAGCCTTGAGGATTATGTCAAAATATTCAAGTATAACCTGTAGAGGGAAAGGAAGGGAGGTTTGGCTCTCGAAACATGATATGTCTTATTTCTGAGAGGGATCCAAGATGATTGCATTGAAATTATCAACCTGATGGGAAAAAGGAGATGTTTCTTAGTTATATTATGTTGTTATATTGGATTTTTTTGCAAATATTTTTGAGGTACTTCAAAAACATGCAATGGACCAAGAGATATATTAACAAGGAATGACAAGACTACTGGAGGTGGAGTCACAAGAGTATAGATAGAGAAAATTATAGAAGACTTCGAGACTAATATACTTAGTTCCTTGAGCTCCTAGTTGGATACACTGCAAATAAAGAAGAATAAAGAAGAGGTAGAACAAGATTTAGCTATCTTTTTCCAAAATGCAGAACGAAGCACCCATGGAAAGAATGTCCAATGGACCAAATTAAGGTTTGTGGAATATGTAGTAAGGAACATGCTACATGTAACTATTCATCCCTACTGGGATTGCAAGATATCTATTAGAATGATGAGGAACCAGAACAAATTTTCTTTGTTTCTCATAAATGACCATGACAACCTATACCTCAAGGTACAATTCAAGACCAATATTAGTATTTTAATTCATATTGGACTAACCCTTCCATGTAGTATACTTCTCAGCCATGGTATTTTCCAACACAAGCATGGATGGATCCTATCCTCCAAGTCAGTTATGGAAACAAGGGTGGAGAGATCCCACTTTAGGAGGCCCTCAATATCCCATAACACAACCACTCATGCCAATTCTTCCCCTTCTCTAGATGCAAGCATCCACATCATCCTCTCCTAGACTAAAATAACCTACACAACCCATCCCTAACCCTATAAATGGAAGGCCATCCCATCTGGATCAATCTGTTGGGATTACTTCCTACCCTACCTATTCCATCTCTTCCCTGAACTACAATGATATCCATATTCGATCTAGAAACATACTAACCAAGGACCAACCTCCCATTCATATTGAATATTTGAATGAGGATGTATGGAATGAAGAACCAGAACATAAACAATCTCATGAACCTTTCAAAGCTTATTATTCCCACCCTGAACTTAAAAACCCACCCTATCTAGAAACATTAGACCTAGAAAAACCTCTTACTTAGCCAGAGTTTGACTTCTTGGGGGAAATCAAGAACATGTGTGTCAAAATATTGGTGTTACAATCCATCAAAGATGTACGTATATACTCTAAAGGGATACAAGAAATTTTTTCAAGGAAACCCAGTAGAAAAAGGAAGGATCCCCAAACTGTTCATGTTATGCATAAAATGTCCGACTTAATGATGGGGGGAGTTCTCGTGGCCAAATACTCAGACCCTGGTATCCTAGTAGTTAGTGTGTAGATTAATAATACACTTATTAGAAACAGATTAATTTACCTTGGTGTTTCCATCAACATTATGACGTGTGAGACCATGGAAACCTTAGGACTCACTGGCCTTAGGGAAACCCCAATCGTACTCCAACTTGTTGATAGAACAACTATCAAACCAGAGGGAATCTTGGAAGACATAGTGATCTCAAAAGATTCACAGGAATATCCTACCGAATTTATGATCCTACAATCCAAAACCTCTCTTGGGGGGTATCCTTTAATCCTAGGAATGCCTCAACTGGAAACTGTTGATGCTTACATTGATTGTAGGTCAGGTAACATGACCATTTCCCACAAGACCTCTACAAAGAAATTAACTCTGTATCCTCCCACCAAACCTAGCATATATTTTGAAACACCACTCTGAGCTGATGGAGAATATAATGATGAAGAAGGAGAACCTCATCAAGTCCTGTCTATATATTAGTACCTAGCCATCAAAGAAAAAACAAAGAATGATGAAATCATTATTTCATAGCCTCTTCTTCTTCCTCAACCAACCCACATGTTCTTGAGAATGTTATGTTTCCAAAAACACATGATTCTCTTGAAACAATAAAAATATCACTTGTATAACATGAGTCGCCACCCAAAAAATGTCAATGGTCCATTACTGAAACTATAGAAATCATCTCACGGAAAACCTTCAACATCAATTGAGAACTAACTGAACAAAAAAAAGAGTGAATGGTTGAAGTGATACAAAATAACAGTGATGCCTTCACCTGGGATTACTTTGACATGAAGGGAATCCATCTTGACTTATACGCACACTATATATACATTAAATAATGATCTAGACCCATCGTCTAGCCCCAACACTAGATGAATCCTTCACTGAAGGACATATTTAAGGAAGAGATACAAAAATTACTTGCAACCAACTTTACATATCCAATTTATGATAGCCGATAGGTCTCCCCTCTCATCATGGTACCAAAGAAAACTAGTAAATGGAGGATTTGTGTGGACTATCGAGAACTAAACAAAGAAACAAAGTAGGACCATTTCCCACTTCCATTAATTGACTAGGTCCTGGATACGTCAGTAGGGAAGAAATCCTTTTCTTTTCTTGACGGATTTAGCGAGTATAACCAGATCCATATCGCACCTAAGGATCGATACACACCAACGTTTACCTGTCCATGGGGAACATTTTCCTATCATGTTCTACCATTCGGTTTATGTAATGCCCCTACCACCTTTCAAAGAGTTGTAATTAGTATATTATCTTATTTAATTCATGATTGTGTGGAAATATATATGGATGAATTCACAACACATGGTAATGAATTTGATGAGGCATTGTCAAATTTAGAGAAATAATTGATAAGGTGTAAAGAATCGAATGTTGCACTCAACAATAAGAAATGTGAAATGATGTTAATTGTTGGCATCATATTAGGACACCACATCTAATCTAAAGGCATCCAAGTAGATTCAAATAAAATCAAGGTAATAATAAAATTTAGGAATCCATGTTCACAAACAAAGATTCTTAGGATATGTTGGTTACTACCATCGATTTATTGAAAAGTTCTCATGAATTGCTCGACCATTGTTTGCTTTTCTTAACAAAGATTCAGAGTTTTTGTGGACAAAAAATTCCCAACACACACTTGAAGAAATAAAATCTAAGGTGTCTGAGGTTCCTATTTTAAGGGGGGTGATTGTTCCCTCCCATTCCATATCTTTATGGATGCATCATACATCGCCATTAGATTTGTTCTAGAGAAACTAGAAAAAAATGATCCATACGCAATCTACTACGTCAACAAAAATATCCCACCCGCAAAACTAAATTATACGATAACAAAGAAGGTGTTTCTTGCGGTAATACATGTAATTAATAAGTTTTGACATTACATAATAGGATATCCAATAATATTTCATACTAACCATGCTTACATAAAATATTTAATGAAGAAACCTATCACTAATGGTAGGGAAACTAGGTGGTTATTGTTACTGTTATCGCACAAGTTTTAGGTTGGGAAAATATTGAGCCAAACCACAATACGGTGACAACTAAGAGACCTATCCACTATCACCTTAGATAGGTATTCCCATCACTTTAGAGGTGAAGTGATCACCTCAAGGGGGGAATCCTAGGTGACCCTAGGGGGAAATGAGACCAAAAGTGAGATGATGAAATGAAATCCCCTATAGGTCAATTTTCTAGAGGGAATAAGGCTTGTGAATGAGTATAAAAAGTGGTTTAAGGTTTCCAAGTCCTTGGGTACTTGCTGATAGTGTTTGTACCTGCCCGAGATACAAGAAAAACCAATTGTTCGCAGTATATGTTTGATGGAAAGTCAAGTTAATCTTGTTGTCCCTAATTGCAGAAATCAACAAAAATGTATATGAGAAATGAAATCAAGTAACAATTGCATATTAAACCACTTAAATCTTCAAAGATTAGTTTAGTTATGAAGCATAAAACATGCAGATAAGTTCTCAACACTTTAGCACAACTTTAGTGGTATTAGATGGTTGTTATGATAATTTTTCAAAGTATATTTATGACAGCCAAGTGGCTGTAGTAGTGGTTTTATAAAGAGGCAAATTTTAACCACAAAAAAGAGCAATTAATCCAACCAAAAGTTCACCAATTAAAAGTAGAATAAAAACAATGGCTTACTAGCAAAATTCCATGGTCAAATTGTAGGTTAAAGTCAAGAAAAGTAGATGGTTTTTTAAATCCCTAATGGTTTTATATTTTAAGTTTTTATATATCTAAGAATATCAAGAGAACTAATATGCCATAGACGGGTTAGCAACCTCAAGGCATCCACAAAATATTCCAACTTGAACAAGATTGATGTCTCACCAAAACACGTTTACCAAGGCAAACAATAGATTTCTCCAATGCAAAAACTTAGATTACTGCCTTTAAAATATGGGTGAATGGAATCTTTAAGTAAGAAGCTAGATCAACAAATTCCCTAGGGGTGTAAATCCTCTTACTCCCTAGGGAATTCCGATCAAACTAGGGCGAGTCTAGGAGGGTGTACACACTCGTACTTCTCCTAGAAACCCTTGCAAAAAAAGACTTATAAAATTAGAAAATAAGATGAATCTTAATTGAGGGTGTATACAACATACTCCTCCTAGGGTTTCAACCAACAATAAAAAATAACAAGCAAGAAATAACTAACAAATGCAGATTTTTCTTACCAATTCCAAGAAAGAGAGAGATCAAAGCCTAGTTCACCTAGAAATTACCATCCAAGAGATAGTAAAGAATCCTTCAAGAGGTGTGCACCACTTAGAGACATCCATCACCAAGCAATAACACCGAAAATCATTTTCAAGAGAGAGAGATACCAAAAATGATCAAGTATAGAAAAAAATTTGGCGACTAGTGTTCTCACAATGGGAGAGCTATGATGAAAATGAGTGTTGGCCCTCGACCAAGTTTTGAGGAACACTTGGTCATATTTGACTGTTTTTGGACTTCGACAGCTTGTCAAAGAGGGAGCGCAAGGTGAAGCAGAGATCATGGGATCTCGGCCCACTTTTGGGGACCTTTTAGGGTTTTGGGTTAATGTAATGGGAAAGGGATGTCGGCCCGTGGGTTTACCCATGCTTAGGCCCATTTTTGTAATCTATAAATAGATACTTAGGCAATAGGAGAACAATAGTAGTAGTACATCTATGTGATGTATAGTTGATGGATTAGTGCTAGTAACTGGATCGATGTGATCTGCTACATATTGTAAGTTCTCTGTGCATGATTGTAAGAAGCTTGCAGAGCTCAGTGCAAGTTGTTGAGATGCAAGGAAGAAGGATCTAGTGAGATGCGCAGATCTTCTGTCCTATGCAAAGTAAGGATTATTGAAGATCTGTGTTGTAACTGCTTGACCGAAATAATAAAGAAGAAGAATTTGTGGACATATCCCCAGGGTGGGGGTGAACCACAGTAACTTTGTGTGTTGTGCTATGTGCTTCGATCTGATGCTAAATGCCTTGATGTGTTTAGATAGATCTAGTTATGCTTTGTGCTTATGAGATATGAATGAATGTTAGATCTTATATATAAATTTCTTAGTGCTTGATCTTCTGGATCTAATCTATATTTCTGTGGCTAAGTGCTGAATCATCTTGAATCTAAGTACTTACTGCGATGCTCTATGCCATCTGCGAAGTATCTTAAGGGTTGAATATTTATGGATAATATACACTAGGTAATTGCTAAGAAATATAATCATAGATCTGTGTCCCAGCTAAGGTTGTAGACATCTGATTCCTGCAACCACCCCTGCCTCTACCTAAAGTGAGAATTCATCTGCTTCGTAGGTGTTGCCGAAAGGGCCAGTAGTTAGGGTTTTGTTGGTGCGCTCTTGAGAGTTGAACCCTGGGTATGCCCCCCTGCCAACAAATGGTTCCGTTGCTGGGACCAAAATTGTGATTGCTGGGAACTGAGGAAGAAGAAACTTTGTACAAAAGGAAGCTCTGTGCGAAGATTTGTTGCCCTAGTGCATAGATTTTTACTCGACCTACAAAGCTTTGTGCCAAGAATAAGGTCAGATATGAAGAAAGGAAGATCATATCCGAAGAAAAGAAACGAGATCTGAACGTTCTGTGCTCTAAGAAAAGTAAAAGTGGAAATTTCTGAAAGAAAGAAGTCAGATCTATAGAAAAGAGGTAAGATCTGTAAGCCCCGTGCTCTAATAAAGGTAAGAATAGTCAAAAGTTCTTAGATCTGGAAGCTTTGTGCTCTGTAGAAGTAAGATAAGTAAATTTTTTTGTTTCTAAAGAATGGATCTAGGTATGTTTGATAGATTCTATACTATCCTGAAAACTAGGGCATTAATAGATGAAAGAAAGTTTGATATGAATAGATCTCATAAGTATAATGATAGATATGTTATACCTATGCATAGAAAGAATGTCTGGACTAACAAGTGGATGCAGGATCCTAAAAAGAATTTTTTGCATGCTAGTTACCATGATCCTAGCACACAGTATAGAAGAAGTTGGGGATCATTTAAGAAAAAGAGAGGATTAACTCTTTGTTACAAATGCAGAAGACCGAGACATCTTGCTAAGGAATGCCCTAGGAGAAAACCTAGTTGCCTCTGTTGTAAGGCTATGGACCATGAAGTACTGGATTTCCCTAGAATGATTGCTAGACTTGAAAAGCTAAATATGGAGCAAGAAAACCCTGAAGGAGACCAAGAAACTAAGATTATAGAAGAAACCCAACAAGAATCAGAGAAAATATTAATACGAATAAAAGAAACCCTAAAGGAACATAAAGATGTCTGATTACCAGAGATCTTCAAAGACAAGGAGCAAGTAGAAGAAAGAATAGGGGACTTCGACATTGACTGTATTCTTAATGAAGAAACACAAGTGAACATTATGCCAGAAAGAACTTGGGAAGCTATAGGAAAGCCTGCCATGATCCCTTCCCTAGGACGAAGAAGTTTATTCAGAGGAAAGCTAGTAAACCTATGTGGAAGGCTTGCTCGGATACCTATGATTGTCAATGGAAATTCATCAAAGGAAGAATTTGAGATTATTAATTTTTTTGAATACAATGCCCCATTTACCATGCTCATAGGAAAACCCTAGATTGATAGAGAACAAGCCAGACGAAAAGAGGAAGAAGAAGTTTTGGAACAGAAGAAGCAAGAGTTAAAAGACTTTATGACTAGAAGGATCACACACTTGATTGAAGAACAGAAGAGTCGATCGCAGATATTTAATTCTAGCAACCCTGATGTCGAGGTTAAGAGAACACTAGAGGATCCACAGAAGATCGAGTTACCTATTTTCGATACAAAAGAAGTATTACCCAGGAACCCTAGAAAAGAATTTCAACAGCACGAAGAAACAAAGACCCTGAGTTAGAGTGATATTTCCTTGAGTCTCTACCCATCTGATCATCTATAAAAAACTATCGTGACATTAAACTGATGGGTGTCGGGCTCTTCTCCTGCAAGCAATCCAAGAGTGACTTCCGACGCTAACATTTCTGGCACCGTTTTCGGGGACGAAGTTGAAAATTTTCCCTGGGATTGAACGACAACGATCAGCTGATTCTGAAGGTGCATCAGATATCAGAACCTTGAAGATTGCTACTGTGCACCTGGAAACTCCATTGTGACGAGTCCACTGCGGTGAACCTGTTGGGTTAGTTGTGGCTTCCAGCGGTAGACACACGCGGTCCCATCCACTGCTTCCTCTCGCCACGCCTGAAGAAAATCCGGAGGTGATTATCAGAAAAGGGAAGCCCTCTCAAGGAGAAAGCTTCGCCACCGAACCAGGTATTTCCCCGCCTCCTTCCGTAAAAACTCCATTTTTTTATTTTCAGCTTCCTATCCATCCTTTCTCTGAGGTTTCCCATTTTCTGAATTTTGGGAGTGTTCCTGCTGAGTTTTCTCCTCCGGGTCTAGCATCAGAAAGAGAGATCCTTGTCACTCCCCCCTCCCTAGAAGCTATGCCTTAGCACAGACCTTGGGCCTCAGAATGTTTCACCACCTCTCCTTTTATTACTACTACTACACAGATAGAAGCATCTGGACATTCAGGTCCATTACCTCTCGCTCTATTTTCCCCGTTGTCTTTTTCTCTTCCGATATCTCCTGTTCGCACTCCTTCTCCTCCAGGCTCTCCTCTACCTAATATTCTTATGGTTGGTGCTAATCCCCCTCTAAATAGAATGGATGCGATAGTCACTGCCAGATACGCCCCCTTAATCCTACCCCATCCCATGAATCCTCTCCCTACTGGATACTACTTGAAATACATGCCCAAGTTCACTGGAGAAGGGGACATAACTGCAGAAGAGCACTTGGCTGCTTTCTACAGTTATGCAGACAACCTAAACATTGAAAATGAAGATGTCTAGATGAAGGTCTTTGTCCAAAGCCTAGATGGAGAGGTGAGGAAATGGTTTAGCGGATTGTCCCCCGGATCTATTGTTGGGATCGAAGCTCTGGATAATGTTTTCCTGAGGCAGTGGGGAGATAGGAAAGATTTCTTGTATTACATGACAGAGTTTGGGTCTTTGAAGAAAATGGAAGGAGAATCTGTCTTTGACTTCTCCAAAAGGTTCAATAAGATGTATAACAAGATTCCTACAGAGATAAATCCCTCATAAGCCTCTACCCAAATTTCCTATGCTGGTGCATTTGACCCTGATTTCTGCCTTTTATTGAGAGAAAGAAGAGCCACCTCCTTAGCTCAAATGCAAGATGCAGCCATAGAAGTAGAATCCAACATATTAGCAGCTAACAGACTGAGGAACAAGGCCGACGTAGACAGAAAAAAGGGAAAGTCCGAAGCCTCAACTTCTGGCCCATCGTTGCCCCACACTCAAGTGGATGAACTGACCTAGATAATGAAGTTTATGTCCGAAGAGATGGAGAGAATGAAGGTGGAAAGGAAGAAAATGTACAAAGGCCCTCAGGGCGCCGAAATCAAAGGGGGTTTCAGGAGGTCGAACAATATCACTCCCCCAACTATGCACAG
>JASDQU010297654.1:0-13979 GCA_032191745.1 Picea mariana | reverse complement strand
CCTTTAATTAAAATTAGGTCATTAAAAATAGCCAACAAGGCTACAAACCAAAACCATACTTTTTTAACATTAACTGCTAAGTAAATGACACAAAATGAGCAAAAAGTGAGACGTCAAGCCCCTCTGAGGGAGACGTTGGGCCTTTTTGAGGCTAGTCCAGCATCCAAAAGTCAGAAGTTAGCCCTTTTTGGGCTCCTCTAAGCTGCCACATGTGCTAGCCATCCTATCAAACTGCCACATGCTCAAGATGACATCCAAGCCTCCTGGGTGACATCCTAGCCATCAAAAGGAAAATGTTCCATCTGAAGTGGGTCTAGCCCCCTGGGTTGGGCTCAGCCAAAGTGTCCTAGGTGGAACATCCTTCTTCTTCTCATGTGAAAAGGCTCATCCAATAACTATCACGTCTTTGCTCTTGACAGGGTCCCAACAACCATCTGATGGGCTCTTCAGCCCCATGGAGGTCCGAACTAATCATCTCCCCATGTGTACCAGTCCGACTGGTACCTTTCCGTCGAGTATGGTCCTACACATCAAAAACTTCACCCTCCATGGGCTCATTAGTCACAGGGATCATAGCAATGTCAATCACATTTCATCATTAATTTTATCAAATGCATGCATAAAACCCCTGATATATCATCCAATAGCTCAAAGACATTACAATGACCTACTATACAAAGCCAAAGAAAAAGACAAAGTACCCTATTGGGCCAGCATCCGTAAGAGAAGGAAAGTTTCCAGAGGATATCATCCAAGTCATGTAACACGAGGTGATGTGATCAAGGGATGTCCAGACATATGGGTAGAGTGAAAGACAGGGGTGATATTACTTGTGGGTGCCTTTGTAGAAGGTGAGTTGTACCCATCATGGATGCAATTCCTTCCAAGACCTTTGTTTCCTTTATTCTTTCTTTTCCTTATTGCTTTTTCTTATTTATTTCAAGGACTAACTAGAGGACACTACCTTGGTGTGGTGACCAGAGCTGACAATGTTACCCATAAGGACTTTCACAGAAATGATAAGGTTGGATCGTGATGAGACCCCCTTTCTCTTGGCCATGCAACCAAAGGTCACTGCCCTGGCGTGGTAACCAGATAATGGCAATGTCATACTGCTAGGTACCCATGGACATAATGGGCGAGCTCATGATGAGACCCCCCATCCTCTTGGCTAGGTCTTTTTTTGTCATTTTTCTTCAGGTCCCTCTTGTTTCTTGCTGAGAGRATTTTTATTGCCTTCTCGGGGATCCCTGGGMAAAGCATCTCTAGGTTTTATTTTTTATGGATTTTATCTTTTACCAACTGCTTTTACCTTGTGGGCCTTTAGCCCCTTCTTCCCACGAGATAAGGTGTAACCCTGCAAACAGATCATCCTAATGTCCGGACTAAGGGAATGGGGCAGATGAGTAGAAGATAAGATGCAAGAGTGATGATATGATGGGAGCGGATGATGGCCCTTCAAAATTTCCCCTGGTGAAAAACCAAAACCTATGGGTACAAGCTTTCTAGGGTACCTTGTCAATCCCCCAAACCCTGGTCAAGCGGGTTAATGTAAGATCCAAGCAATCGTCAGAAATAAAAGGTATTTGATGCATATATTTGAAGGTTATAATGATCAAACATGACACATACCATGATACCTGGACCNGTACCCTGTCAATCCCCCAAACCCTGGTCAAGCGGGTTAATGTAAGATCCAAGCAATCGTCAGAAATAAAAGGTATTTGATGCATATATTTGAAGGTTATAATGATCAAACATGACACATACCATGATACCTGGACCAATTACCTCATGGAGCAAGAGTCTTATCTAATACAAGTCCAAACCGAAGGTGATGGATGTTGTTGTTGCTAACAGGACAATTATGATGAAAGAGAAGAAAGATGGGCCCTCCAGGGCCATGCTCAGGTCAATCCTTCTCTCGGTACTCCATGTCTAGGACCTGTGGGCCTCGAGACATGATCTCCTAGTTATCCCTAGAAATCGGGGATAACAGGATTCACATGAATTGTTGTGACTGTGTTTCAATGGAGGTTTGATTGCAGTTTTTTTAAATCATTTTCTTAGTTTCCCAAAGCTTTAGGTTCAAGAGGATCTTGTCCTTGAATCTTTTCCTCTTTAGGTTGTTGGAAGACTTGATGTCCATAGCAGACCTCTACATCTCCTCACCTGTTCTTCCCCCTACTCACCCTTTACTACAACTTACCGACTGAAGTTAAATCAAGACCTCACTTGCTCATGCATCACGTGGTCTGGATTTCTGAGTTAAAGTGATATTTTCTTGAGTCTGGGCCCATTCAACCCCCTTTAATTTATTCATTGTGACATACAAACTGATGGGTACTGGGCTTACCTCTACTGCAATCCAAAGGTGACTTCTAGTGCTAACAGAAAGCTTACTTGTTGGATATCTTGGTGCATGCATTTGACATATGAATGGGCTACATATTGGGACATGTAGTTGGTGAGTTGATGAGGTGATCATGTTCGACATCATTGATGAGTCATGGCTTGATCTATAGTTGATGCATGATTGATACATTGGTAGAAGCACCTACTAGCAGGTTGATTGGCACATGTTTTATGGAGGATTTGGCATACATGTATGAGGATTCATCATGTTGTGGTATTGGTGCATGGTTGGAATACTTGCTTGGTACAAGCAGTGATACATGTTGATGTACATGTTTGGTATATGTTTGGATGATGAGTACTTGGCTAAAAGTACATCATTGGTATTACTTGATCAACATATAGTTTGGTACATGAGACATTTGAGGATTGTGGCACTTGGTTCATGGTAGAGACATATCATGAGTGATATGACACATTGTTTGGCATGTTGGTAGATGAACATGGCTGGCATATTGGTGGATGCACATGGTTGGCATATTGGTAGATGCACATGTTGGCATATTGATAGAGGCATATGGTTGATACATTCCATGGATGATATCTTATGGCACATTGTATGGTGTTGATGTACATGGTTGATGTACATTGGGTGTTGTGCATGGTGGGCACACATTTTGGTACAGGGTGTACTTGGTTGATATTTTGCTCATGATTCTCTATTTCATTGTTAACATATCATTTCCTTCATGATGTTTTCTATTGCATAAGTTTGATGCATGAATAGGTCCAAGGATCGTCATGTGGTAGCATATTGTTCATCTTACAGAGAAGATAGGGGGAGACATACCCATAGGGGGATTCATTCTTCTTCTCGTGATTTTAGGAGGAGATATTTTTCTGATGCATGCTAGGAAAGATCCCTATACTTGAAGAAAAATCACAGAGGCATAATTCCAGGGGGATAAATGGTCACAGGGGGAGTATGGGTGATGTATCTTCAGCATTACATCAGAGTGATATCCTTTATTCAAAAGGGGATAGATTATTTAGAGGAATATCAAAGGCATTCAAACAAGGGGAGCAACCCCAAGGAGAGTTCAAAGGAGGGGGAGCAGCCCCAAGGGCAGAATGGGCCTTTGCTATTGATGTCAAAGGGGGAGAGATAGTCACATTTATGTGATTGATGTTTAGTAATGGGGAGAGAGAGTCATTAGTGATGGGGAGAGATAGTCACATTGATATGATTGATGACTATTGATGTAGATCATGCCTTGTCTACATGTTAACATCAATGATTGGTGTTGACATCAATGTTGGTATTGCCATCAATGCCAAAGGGGGGGATTGTTAGATCAGGTTGTCATTTATGCCAATGGTTTGATTGATTGATGTCAAGTGATTGATTGATGCCAACGGATTGATTGATGATTGATGTAAAATGTAATATGTATTTTTCTTGATGAGAATGGATATATGTCAAGTATATGATGCATATGATGTCATGCATAGATGAAGATGGATCAATGATTTTTCATTGATACATGATGCAAAGATGGAAATGGATCGATATGGCTTCTTTGACATATGATGCATAGTATGATGAATCATGGTTGATAAGGTGCACAAATGGATGAACTCCAAAGTGGTCCCCTTATGGTGAAAGCCCTCATGGGAACACACTTTACGGTTGATTTATCCTTGAAGTGTGGTTGGAGAACCCATGATTGATTGTGGAATAATGAGATGAAGGTCAGTGAATATGTTGGTGAAACTATCCTAGATGGATAGTGCTTGTCATATCATTTCTATTGGTATGTGGAATGTCACATAACTCCTCATGATTTGAGAGTTATGGCCTTACGAAGTTGGAGGACCCTCATATGAAGGCTTGAAGCCCCAAAAGGTCAAAGAAGTCAAAGAGCTTGCAAAGAAGAAATTATTATTTAAATGATAAATTAAAGTGACAAAGTCAAGGAGGATTATTTAAATAGTAAAGAGAAGTGACAAAAACAAGAAAGATTATTTAAATATTATAGTGAGGTGACAAAATCAAGAAGGAATATTTAAATGGTAAAGTAATGGAGAACTTTCTATTTATGGAAAGTGGTTAACCCTAAAATTAGGAAATTAGGTTGTGATCTAGAAATGGGTTAAGTGACCTAGAAGTGGGTTAAGTGACCTAGAAGATGAAGAGTATAAATAAGAGGCAAGGGTCTCTTGTGAAAAGTACATTTTGGGAGCATCTCTTGCATATATTTTGTGTGTATCTCTTGAGCATGATTGAAGATCTATTCTTAGAGAGAGTCTATGAGGAGGATCTCATGAATGCATCAAAGTTTCAAAAAGTCTGAGATAATGACGATTAAAGTCTTGGAGCTTCAGAAACCCTAGTTTATGAGGTATATACGGGTTGTATTGGGCCATGATGCGTACACATGTGGGATGAAGGAGGACAGGGCATGTACAATGGATGAAATCAGGGAGATTGGTGTGTGAGCTAATGATAGGCTCTTGAAGACTGAAGCAGGTTCTATATCTACACTCTATGGGCTCAAATCTGTCACTGAGACTCTGGTATGGTTATATTGTTGTCTTGATGGATACTTTTGTTTATTTTGTGGTGAATTCTTAAGGCATTCTTGATATGGTTGTTGTGATGTGGTTTATGTTGGTTGATGGAGTGAGAAACACTCTTATGATTCAATACTGATATGATGGTTATAGTATATTGTTTTTTTACACATGGTTGAGTAGCATTCACAATGTATGATTGAGAAGCATGAGTAGGCTATTGGAGAGCTTGGATGTGTTGTGACTAGTTGTGGGTCAGTTTGGACAGTGGAAGACAGAAGAGAATGTGTTTGCAGGTTGCAGAGGATCTGAGTATGTGATGAAAAGGATAAACCCTAATATCTCAGAAGGTATATGCAGGTTGTAGTATAGACTGACCACGTACATACACGGGTTGTACTACTGGTAGGGCATGTACATACACTTGTTGCACTACCTATAGGTTGCATACCTGTGACAAATTGATATCTGTTGAGGATTGTTACCTCATCTCAGTTGGTGCTCAGGGTGTAAGTTGAGTCTTGCATTATAGAKYTGGTGCTCTTGTAGAGTTGTTGGCCCTTGACCAAGTTTTGGGAGATTCTTGGTCATGTTGACCTATTTTGGGACTTCGATAACCTGTCAAARGAGGAGCGCAAGATGAAGCAGAGATCACGAGATTTCGACCCCTTTTTGGGTCCTTTTTGGGTTTTTGGGATTATGTAACGGGAATGGGATGTTGGCCCATGGGTTTACAAATGTTTAGGCCTATTTTATATGTATAAATAAAAGTCTAGGCAATGTAAAAAATGAYCGATAGGTTGATGAGCTAAGTTCTATATCTATGTGATTGAAGGATTGTAAGTGCTTTGTGCCTATGTAAGACTTTCAGAGTTAAGTGCAAGTCAGTGTAAGAGGCTGTGAAATACTATGTGCTTAGATCTACTCGGGGAAGGAGGATCTACCGAGCTACACAGATCTCCTGTCCTAGGCGGAGTAGGATTTTGGTGGCTTTGTTCTTGTAACCGATTGACTGAGGACAATAAAAAAGAAGAGTTGGTGGATGTACCCCCAGGGTGGGGGTGAACCATGTAAATATTGTGTTGTCCTGCTTTGTGCTTTGTCTGGATGTGTTTATGTCTTCTCTTGCTAAGTGCTTTGATAGAGACAGATAAATCTTCTTATGTTTTGTGCTAATGATGCATATGAATGTTAGATCTGATCTATATGAATGTGCTTAGTGCTTGATCTACTAGATCTACCCTACCTTCTTATGATAAAGTGCTTAAATACATCATATCTGAGTGAATGATGCGACGCTCTTTTCTATCTGCGCAGTAGGATATTGGTTACATATTGATGAATTGTCGGTGCTAAGTTCTTTACTAAGTATTATAATCATAGATCTGTGTCCTAGCTAAGGTTGCAGACATCTGAGTCCTACAACCACCGCTGCCTCTACCTCGGGTGAGACTTCATCTACTCTGTAGGTGTTTTTGAAAGGGCCGGTAGTTAGGGTTTTGTTGGTACATTGTTGTAGCGTTGAACCCTAGGTCTTCCCCTATGTAAACAAATGGTTCTGTTGTTAGGACTGAAAATGCGATTGCTGGGAACTGAAGTAAAGAAAAGAGAAGCTCTGTGTGTAGATCTACTGCTGAAGTGCGCAGTATCGGGACTGAAACTGTGATTGTTGGTAATTGAGGAAGAAGAATATTTGTGAAAAGATCCATCCTAAAACTGTGGAAGCTCCATGCATATATCCGTTTCCCCAGTGCGCAACATTCTACTTGATATATGGAAGCTTTGTGCTAAGAAGAAGGATCAGATCTGAAGAAAAGAGGTAAGATCTAAAATCTTTGTGCTCTGGGAAAGGTAAAAGTGAGAATTCTTGACTAAAAGAGGTAAGATCTGAAAGCTTTGTGCTCTGATAAAGGTAAGAATAGTGAAAAGTTTTAGATCTAAAAGCTTTGTTCTCTGTAGAAGTAAGATTAGTGGAAATTTTTGTTTAAAAGTATGAATCTAGGTATGTTTGATAGATTTTGTCTTAGCTTGAAAACTAGGGCACTAATAGATGAAAGAAGGTTTGATATGCGTAGATCTGATAAGAATAGTGAAATATATGTTATACCTATGCATAGAAAGAATGTTTGGACTAACAAATGGATGTAGGATCCTAGAAAGAATTTGGTGTAGGTTAGCTCCTATGACTCTAGTGCGTAGTACAGGAGAAGTTGGGGATCATTTAAAATAAAGAGAGGATTAACCCTCTGTTACAGTTGCAAAAGATTGAGACATCTTGCTAAGGAATGCCCTAGGAAAAGACCTAGTTGTCTTTGTTGTAAAGCTATGGACCATGAAGTGTTGGATTGCCCTAGAATGATTGCTAAGATTGAAGAAATGAATCTGAACCAAGAAAACCCTAAGGAATATCCAGACACTAAGTTTATGATAGAACCCTAGAGAGAATCATAGAAAATATTTATATAGATGAAAGAAACCCTGAACGATCGCTGACATGTCAGCTTATCCAAGATCTTCAAAGAAAAGTAATGCCTTGAAGCAAGAATAGGAGATTTCGACATTGACTGTGTTCTAGATGAGGAAACACAGGTGAATGTCATGACAGAGAGAACTTGGGAAGCTATAGGGAGGCCTGCTATGGTTCCTTCATTAGGAGGGATAGGGTTATTCAAAGGAAAGTTTATAAACCTATGTGGGAGGCTCACTCAGATACCTATGAATGCAAATGGAACTTCGACAAAAGAAAATTTTGAGATTATTCAATTTATTAAGGACAGTGCCCCATTTACCATGTTACTAGGAAAACCTTGGATTGACAGAGATCAAGCCATATGAGAGGAAGAAGAAGAAGCTTTGGATCAGAAGAAACAAGAGTTAAATTTTTTCATGACTAGAAGGATCGCACACTTGATTAAAGAACAAGAGAACAGATCGAAGCTATTTAACAACAACAACATTGATGTCAAAGTTGCAAGGAGAAGAGAGGACACATAGAAGACTGAAATACCTACCCCAGATAAAGAATAAGTATTACCCCTAAATCCTAGGAAAGGATCTCAACAGCGCAAAGTCACTATGTCAAAAGAAGATAAGAATCAGAACATAAAAAGGAAGACCAAGATGAAGCTCACTTGAAAGAAGGATAGAAAGCTAAGTAAGAAGCAAGCTAAGATCGACAAGTTACAGAAGGTTCCAGAGGGAACTCTGCAAACAGAAATTTTGCAAAATTGGAGCTTCGTCGGGATATCAGAACAACGTCATATGGCACTTCGTCATGGCGAAGCAATATGGTCATTGGGGGCATTATAACCATTCGACCGACGCCCCGAACGGATCGAAAGGAATTTATGGTTCACCACCAAACCGTTGGACCATGCCATAACGGACAGAACAGAGTTAATGAAGGTTCCATACCCATTGCAAGAGAATTATTGTCGAGTTACCTATTTATCCCATCGCGCCATGCACCGAAGACACTTTTGCCAATCGTGAATTTGAGCTCACAGACTTGTTGATTGTATACAGTGGTCATTTTGTTATTTCCTTCTATCCTCTTGCAGTGTCTAAGTTAATCTGACTCTGATCTACTTAATCTCGAGCACGTATGTCTGGGGAGCTCAACATAATCGAAGAATCTGTGACAAAATTCCTCCTTGACCTGAGAACTAAAAGAGTCATGTCGGTAAGAGGATTATTTGTAGGTTTCCAAGCTTCATCCACAAGAACAGTGCAAGCATCCCCATCGATTCTTTGTGGAGCAAGACCATCCCGACCAGCAGATGAAAAATGAACCAAGCAAAGGGATGATCTCGTGCATGCTAAATTGATCCTGAACATATTACCCACCTATCTACCACCTCTAAGCGGTGCAATAAATCAAGACAGTGTGCCCAAAGATTTTTAGTGCACCTTGGTCACTGCGTACCTCCCAAAGGGGATATGCACAGTTCGAGCAGACCAAGATAAGTATGTGGCGTTGAAGTTTAGTGACTTCAACCTTGGAGACTGCAAATTMTATAGCATGCTCTCCCTACATAAGTACTTGACCCGGAATAAGGGGAAGAATTCAAAGATAATCCCTCAGTCGTGGACCCATAACCTCGCACATTCCACCCTGCTCAATGTCATGAAGATTCCTCACTTCAGACGACACCAGGAGGCAAATRCATGTGTCAAGTTGTTGTTGTCTTGTTACCATGGTGKATATTTGTGGCTAAACCATCATATAAAATTTGATCCGACGTTGATCAATTGGATCACGGGCTTAAGTATGCAGGGACCTGATCCACAAGAATTTTACCCCAGAAAAACTATGGATCGCACTCTAGCACAGCGAATCAAAGACACCTATGGAGATGTCAAGAAGGGAATGTGAGGCTACAAGGTAGCTTCTATCCAAAGTGGCGCAATTCACATCACCTTCCAGTTGATTACAGGGAAGCTAGTAAGAAAGAACCGACCCACCCAGGTCACCGACTTCATAGTTGACCTCGCAGGGAAGTGCGCAGAGGATCTTCAGATGAACTGGGAAAAGTACCTAGTGAACCAATTAGAAATCACCTGCAGAGAAGCCCAGGATCAAGGGTACAAATTTCATTTCAGATGGCTATTGATCCTGATCTCTTTCATTGCCTGGGAGATGCCAGAAGGTGAGACCTTCCTGGACATCGAACCTTTCGAACCTTTGGCCATGAAGTTCAGTACACTGTGGTACTTGAATGATATGAATAAGAAATGGTAGTAAAATACCCTGTTCCATACCTATTACAACCAGCTAAAGACAACCATCCAATCTGAGCCATGCATGACTCTAAACACTCTACACCAGTTCAGGCCCTTGATGAAGTTCAACGCAGACCGACATTTTATTTACATCACAACTTGCGTTGACGAACACAAGCAACAGCTCCAATCCTACTATAAGCTAACAGAGGAGGAATTGGAGGAGATCACCAAGGACTGGTCAGTGGACCTCCTCATTCTAGCAAACCCTGTGGAGATGTACGACATCGACAGCCCAAAAAAAGTGCATGATACACCTAGACCCAGCAAGACAAAGAAGACCGAAGAAGCACAAGATGTAAGCAGTGCCTCAGTGAAGATTGCTTCCATATCACCAAAGTAAGGGGGTGATGGCGAAGATATAGATGGCACGAAAGCTTAACAGAAGAAAGGAAAAGTAACATTGTCGAGAGACGAGGAGGACCCCTCAAAGAAAAGGAAGGTTTCCCCCCCCCCGAAGCCCTCTTCCTGGAAGAAGTCAAGACCCATCATGACCAAGATGCAGACTACACTCACTCCTCATGATTTTGATTTCACCATAGTAGCCCTAAACGATGCTTCACTGGAGATAGTAGAGAAGAAAGAAGCTAAGCAGGAGGAGATGTAAAATCGAATTGAGGTTTATCTCCAAGGGGTGCAGCAGGCACTACAGTCCAGTCGTTTAGTTTCCACTGCGCCTCTGCCATTGGAAACACCAGAACTGGGAGATGAGCTAGACCAACTCCATCACCTAGCTGATACAGTCAAAGCTCGTCTTCGACGAGCACAAGAAGAAATGGTGCAAGCCACCCAGGATTTGGCACAAGTACAGGGAGTCCTTGTAGAGAAACATAGTGCTGTAGAACGTGAAAAAATTTCTCTCTAAGCAAAGTTTGATGAAGAAAAATCCCAACTACAGCAAGAAAAGGAACAGTTGCTCGCGGAGCAACTTGTAGAAGTCAAGGCCGAAGAGTGAGTTCCACAACAAGTAGTGCAACTTGAAGAAGTGATCCAGCAGCTACAACAACGCATAGCATATTTGGAGTTACATCCAGTACCTGATACCCCTCAAGATATAAGAGACCAAAGAGAAGCAACCACCAGGAGCGTAGTTGAAAGGCTCAAGACTCTTACCCTGGAATGTAAGCAGCTCACTGATCACAGTGCCCTAACATATGAACGACTCACTGAGAGTCTAGAATTAAGAACATTGGAGTCGCAGCTCCAAGAAGAAAAGTATCAAGCCGAAAAGATACAAGCGCAGCTAAAGTCCTTGTAAGCTGTAGAAAGAATGAAATGATCTCAAGAGCAATACACTGCCCAGCAGCAGATCCATACTATCCAAAGCAGATTTATGGAGATAACTCAGAAACTCCAACCTGTGCAAGATAAGGCCTATCAATTGTTTACATAGGTAGAAGGCCAAGGAGCAGAGCTAGAGCAAGTTGTCACTACAACAGAACAACAGCTAGAGGGACCTATTAATGATGTAGTCATCCTCGAGTTTGTTGAAAAGGAGGTTGTAGAACAACAACAAGTTGAAGCATCTCGAGCCAAGCTTGAGGTGTTCGAAGCAGAACTAATCAGACCAGAGTGACTCAAGACGAGTCACGGGTGAGTCTTGGGGGATTATTGGCCCTTGACCAAGTTTTGGGATATTCTTGGTCATGTTGACCTATTTTGGGACTTTGACAGCCTGTCGAAGGAGGAGCGCAAGACAAAGCAGAGATCATGAGATCTCGGCCTCTTTTTGGGTCCTTTTTGGGTTTTTGGGATTATGTAACGAGAATGGGATGTCAGCCCATGGGTTTACAAATGTTTAGGCCTATTTTGTATGTATAAATAGAAGTTTAGGCAATGTAAAAAATGATCGATAGGTTGATGAGATAAGTGTTAGATCTATGTGATTGAAGGATTGTAAGTGCTTTGTGCCTATGTAAGACTTGTAGAGCTAAGTGCAAGTCAGTGTAAGAGGTTGTGGAAGACTGTGTGCTTAGATCTACTTAGGGAAGGAGGATCTAGCGAGCTACGTAGATCTCCTATCCTAGGTGGAGTAGGATTTTGGTGGCTCTGTGCTTGTAATTGATTGACTGAAGATAATAAAGAAGAAGAGTTGGTGGACGTAGCCCTAGGGTGGGGGTGAACCACGTAAATACTGTGTTGTCCTGCTTTGTGCTTTGTCTGGATGTGTTTATGTCTTCTCTTTCTAAGTGCTTTGATAGAGGTAGATAAATCTGCTTATGATTTGTGCTAATGATGTATATGAATGTTAGATCTGATCTATATGAATGTGCTTAGTGCACCCTACCTTCTTATGATAAAGTTCTTACATACGTCAGATCTGAGTGAATGATGTGACGCTTTGTTCTATCTACGCAGTAGGATATTGGTTACATATTGATGAATTGTCAGTGCTAAGTGCTTTACTAAGTATTATAATCACAGATTTGTTTCCCAACTAAGGTTGCAGACATTTGAGTCCTGCAACCACCCCTGCCTCTACCTCGGGTGAGACTTCATCTACTTCGTAGGTGTTTCCGAAAGGGCCAATAGTTAGGGTTTTGTTGGTGCATTGTTGTAGTGTTGAACCCTGGGTCTGCCCGTGTGCCAACAAGAGTTGTACTTTATTAATTTGTTGCTCAAAAAACCCCAAGGATTGAAGTCTGTAATAAAAAGAAAATTGTACATACATCTTGTGTTCTTTGTGTTCCTTATGGTGATGACTTGTTGATGATATATTTCTGATATATGTTGTTGATATGTGTTCACATCTAACTGGTTATAAATGGCAACAATGAGGAATGAGTTAATGATGATTGCTAACTAATGAGTTTTGTGTAAGAGGGAATTTTTGTGAAAAATATCTCTACACTATTCATCCCCCTCCCCTCTCAGTGTAGTCGATGTGTCCAACACATCCATCACATCGACCTGGCCCTACAGTAGAAATTGGTCTTTCTCCATGAGGTAATGAGTCCGAGTATCATGGTATGTGTCACTCTAATTCTCAAAACATTTGAATACATGCATTTAATTATTTTTACTTCTAGCACGTGATTGGACCTTATGCCTTTCCACTTGACCACACCTGAGGGGAATGACAAGATGCCCTAGTAAGTTGGTTTTCATAGGGTTTGATTTTCCACTGGGGGGATTCATGAAAATTCATCATCCGTTTCCACCATAATTACCACTTTTCATCTTTTTCGCGCTCATCATCCCATACATTGGTCTGGGCATTGGGTTGGCCAAATTAGCAAAGGGTTTTACCTTACCTTGTGGGAAGAAGGGGCTAAAGGCCCAGAGGGTAAAATTAGATGGAAAAAGATAAATTCCAAAAGAAGGTTTTACCTTACCTTGTGGGAAGAAGGGGCTAAAGGCCCAGAGGGTGAAATTAGATGGAAAAAAGATAAATTCCAAAAGAATGAAACCTTCATATGCTTCACCCAGGGATCCCCAATAAAGAAATAAAATGCTTCTCAACAAGAAATAGAGGGACCCATAAAAAAAAAAAAATCAAGACCTAGTTGGAGGATAGGGGGTCTCATCACGAGCCAACCTATTAGGTTCATGGGCATGTAGCAGTATGACACTACCATTCAGTTGGTCATCATGCCAGGGTAGTGACTCTTGGTGGCATAGCCAAGAGAAAGGGGGTCTCATCACGAGCCAGCCTTCTCATTTATGTGAAATGCTTGTGGATAACATTGTCACCACTGGTCACCATGCCAGGGAAGTGTCCCCTAACTAGTCTCTTGAAAGAAAAAGAAAATAAGAATAAAATACAAAATGCAAGAATGGGCTTGGAAACATTTGCATCCATGACAAGGTGCATCTCACCGTCTTCAAAGGTGTTGATTTTTCAATAAGACAGGTTAATCATGTAGTTCATTTCAATTTGCATTTGTCTTAACCATAAACAAGAATGTTGCAGCAACCAAGATCACAAGAAGAAACACCATGCACAAGAACATGAGAAGTATTATGGGAAACCCTTCTCAACAAGGGAAGAAAACCCAGCCAAATCCTTTGTTATATTCTTCAAGAGAAAGACCTTCACCACCAAGAAAGACCTAGCACACAAGAGGGTGCTCAACCCCTAGAGAACTAGCACCCAAGAGAGGTGCGCACTTATCCCAAGTAAATGTACTTGCTGAAATTTCCAAACTCATATGAAAGATATGATTCCACAATGGCGATTTTCCCTTTACTTATACTAACCTAAACCTGTCAACACAAGTGTCTATTAGCTCAACAGGGTCAACCTCTCTAAGTCACATTATTATTAT
>JASDQU010297652.1:0-10104 GCA_032191745.1 Picea mariana | reverse complement strand
GTCAATACTGGAGACATATCTTAGGCCATATCCATCAATCCTCGTATACCAAGTTCGAGGTGCCTGGATAAGTCCATACAGGGTCTTCTTCGATCTGCACACATGAGACTCCTTCTCATGTATCACAAAACCAACTGACTGCTCGAGGTATACTTCTTTCTCAATCTCTTCATTGAGAAACACTGTCTTCTCATCCATTTGATGTAATCTCCATCCCATGGCTACTACAAGGGAAATAATCATCTGGATGGAAATATATCGAGTGACAAGAGCAAATATCTCCTCATAATCTATTCCCTCCACCCGAGAGAATCCTTTGGCAACAAATCTCATTTTGTGCTTCTCGATGCTCCCGTCAGCTACACGTTTGATCTTTATAGATCCACTTGGAAGTCACCACAGACTTCCCTTATGGTCTCGGAACAATATCCCACACATCATTCTTCACCATGGACTAATACTCCTCCATCATGACTTCTCTCCATATTTGCTGACTAGATGCTTCCTCATAATAGGAAGTCTCGAGAATCAATGATGTGGCTCATAGTTGCAACATAGCCCGAATGTCTCTATGGTCTTTGGCTATTTCGGAAAGTACCACGAGAGCTACATGTCCTTCTACCTCCTTTAGAGTCTGATGAGCCCATGCAAGCCTTTTCCTGCCTACTACAATATCTCTAGGAATATCAACTGGATCATCTGGATCAACGGGCTCGACCAACTCGCTTTGAAATGCTGAAGGGGTGAGGGGGAGAAGTCATCATCTCCTCCCGCCTCCCACTGCCAATCTCCATGTCAGATCCTTTAGATCTCTCGAAGGCTATCCCCTCTTTAGAGGAAACAACTGTCATGGGTCCACACAAATCTGAATGCATCAAGTCCAAGATCCCCTTGGATCTGCTGTCATTGCTTGGAAAGGACCCCACGACCTCTGCGAATGCCACCATTCTCTACACAAAGATCTGGAAAACTTGTCACCATCTTCTATGCCATAACTCGCCTAATTGATAGAATCATGTGACAAGATTCAGACTGGTAAAGATGTCAATTCATATAAACTCCTTGTCTGGTCAGATTGCTTCATGTCTCAAGCTATAGACCATCTAATATGTTGCCTTCTGCAACCGTCACTATGGCTCCCTCTCAAGGATATCACTAGTGACCTGTTTTCGTTGTAACTTGCCCTGAACAAGAAAACAAAAGAAAATAAACAACATCTCCATGGCAACCTCCATGGAAGATAACCTTCCAGGAACAAAAAAACAAAACAAAATAAACATCATCTCCATGGAAACCTCCATGGAAGATAACCTGCCAAGAACAAGTAACGAGACAATAATATCTCGTAGACAGGAGAATAACGAGTACATCTCTAGAATCAAAGCAATTTAAGGATTGTTGTCACATCTACAACACTTACTCGCAATGTAGCAAACTTAGAAATGTAGGTTAGAGGCATGACACTTAAAACAATCAAACCTGGAGTCTTCACTTCTAGTGTGTTGTTCCTCTGAATGCACTGAAATCCCTTTGGATCCATGATTGCAGCAAAGGTTCCCTCCTCCTGCAAGTACCCTCATGACAATGATACAAATAATATATACAAGTGCATACCTCTTGAAACTGTAGCATTATCCTTAAGAATTTTTCAGCTGGTGTAGCCTTTGATTCGCATACAAAAAAGGACTCCTTAAACATGCTGCAACACCTGCCTCAAATTCACCACTCAACAGACCTGCGACTCCTAGTACAAGCTGAGGACATCATCAAATTTGGCCTTGTCCTATTGTAAAAATCTGTCTTGGGACAGGTTTGAACTTGGCCTTAGACCACGCCTAAACTCAACATCAATCACTTCAGAATCAGGCCTAAATTCAGCCTTGAATACCTCTCCAAAATCTGCTTCAGGCTGCCTCTGAACTTGCTTGAAGATGCTTCATAATACAATCTTTGGAATTCACCAAATTTTGTAATATTATCTTAGAAATTTGGCCTGCAATTTCCTCCTCTGTTGTTGGGGTCATAGATAGGCCTGCTGCTAGCGCTGGTTAGTCTCCTGGTGCCTGCGGCTAGCCTTCTACCTAGCTCCTTATAGCGGCAACCCTAGAAGGGCTTCTTCAACCCTGCGGTCATCTTTTAGAACCCTAAACAAGGGCTTGACCAATTCAATATGCATGCGACCAGCGTTTAATTTTATCACAGGGATACTAAAAGGAGGTTCGACCCCTTTCTCCTGTACCTGCAATAACTCTTAACTGTTTGTGCAGATGATATTCTTCAAGACTTGCTTTGATACCATGTTGAAATTTTATTGCTAGACTAACTATAGTAAATAATTAGGACCTCAAGAAGAATAACCAAGCACATATAACACACAAAAATGGGTCTGCTCGTTTAACCATAGGTAATTCTCTTTCATTACCACCCAACCATAGGGATCCTCAAGTGCCACTCCCGAGCAGAGTAGGAGACCTGCTACAGAAACATATCCAAGAGAAATTCACCCAAATACAGAGATAGATGTTGTTATAGAAATGCCTTAGATCAAGCTGAATTATGCTGCCTCAAACTAGGCCGAATTATGCTGCCTCATACTAGTATTCCTGTGGCTGCCTCAGATGTGTTAGGAGGGCGAGTTGTTGTGTTTCAAATGAGAATGACTCACATGTTTTTATATTAGTTCATTACAACGAAGGGACACCTTTTCACTTTCACAATAGAGCCGACCTATGCAACTTGCATATTAATTTGTCTTTACATAATAGGGTAGACTTGTATAAGTTACATATAAATTACTTTCATAATAGGGTCGAATTATGCTCTTGTCTCTCACTGCTAGAGAGGGGTTTTCTCTTCTCAGGATATCAATCTGTAGGAGGTCTCTTGGAGGTGAATACCTCCCACAACTACCAAAAACATCAACACATGATATATTATACTCATTGGATTCGATTTTCCACAAGGAATCTGAATACACAATAAGAATTGACATGCGAGCCATGGTGTTCAACTTGCTAAAAATAGAAACCTGTGAAAAATCATCCTGAAAGAGGTCCAAAAGACTCAAAGTGTCTCAAGGATCAATAATATGTGCTCATAATCTGAATCTGGGGCCTGGAGCTCAAATTGCTAAAAATAGAAAGTTCTTACATGTCGCCTGGAAAAGTGCTACTGGGCCTAGAATCATGCAAGAACCATCCCTGTATGCTCAGAACAACTCCAAACTGTCCAGAGACCCACTCAAATCGTGTCTCCTAAAAAGTAGCACCACCTGTTGTATGTAGATATCTCCCTCAAAATGCATGGGAAACCAAGCTAACTCTAACTCTGAACAAAATAACCATGTATCGATGATATACTTGTCTTTGATGGGAACCGACCTCTTGCTCAACACTAGTGCTAAACTCTGGGAGATTCTCAGAATCCCAGCCAAAATAGTGCATGTTGGCTCTTAACCCTTAAGATTTTCAAGGGTGAAAATCTAGGGGTTAATAATGGTGACTCAAGGAGACTGGATCCCCATGTGGGTTTTTGAGAACCATATGAATCTCAGTGTTTGTAAAACTGAACTGATGCTTTGTGAAATCTCTGTAAGATACATCAGTAACGTTCTGTGTAAACTGAAGAAATATGTACCGAGAATACCCCCTGTAAATGTGTGGAAGGAAAGAAGGCCCTGTAAGATGATAATGAAAAATCATGTATGCTGACCTGTAGTACCAAAGCCTATCCAATGGGCAATGGAGTCAATCAATATAAACCTCCCATTGAATCACCGAAACAAAAGGGGTCTCATCCAAATCCACTACTTTCTACCACCCAAATGTACACTCCTCCCTGCGGTAAATGYGCTGATGTCAACACAAGCGAGAGAGTCACTTAATCAAATGTCAATAATGTAAACACTTGTCAAGTGCGAAGGAACACCACCAATAATGACAAGGGTCCTAAGGTACGAGCACAACTTGTCACTGTGAAAGATGTTCCGAAGTYGAACAATGACAAGGATCATCCAATCAAGGCCCAATGATACTTAGCCTTGTYGGATGCGAGATAACCGTCAATGAAGCTAACTGCTACCAAGGTGCTCTACCTCTGGGTCATTCGTAGATAATGTGTTGAAGCCGATACATGATGACCACWAAAAAGAAGAGCAATGTTGTCTCTTCCCTTAGCGTGAAGTGATAACTCAAGAAGGTCAAGATGAAAAAAACATGCACCATATCCCTATTATTGGATGAGGGGGACAACTGACTCAAAATAGAAGACTCCATGATAAGAGACAAGGAGACATGACATAAGATGACTCAAGACACACCTATGTCTCCTCAAACTACCCATCTTAAAGGCTCAATGCTTCAGGAACAATGACAAAATGGGACCCCCATCTAGACTCACTCTAATGATAGACATAAATACTTGGCATGTGAAGGATTTGACATTCAAATTTTAACCCAGGAATAACAGTTATGGAAAGCCATTTATTCAAGAAAAGAAAAACACATAAGACACAACCACATGATGATATAACTCAACAAAAATCAGTGACAATTATGCAAACACCGAAACAAATAATTGAAGGTAAAAGGCACTGCAAGAAAATGCAGATTGTTGTCCTAAATTCTGCAAAACTCAGCAAGAAAGAAAAACTGAAATGACAATGTGGAAAGGAAAGACAACTACCCTAGACCCAAAAGTTTTTACTTCACAACGTCTATGATTAAATCATCATACTCAAAGGACTAATGTAACCATGCATCCAAATGATCAGTTCGACGAGAGAGGTTAACAAAGTCAACCTTCCAGGGGACCCACCATGAAATCTCATATGACCCGAAACTGCCTTGATGTACTTGTCAGTGAAACCATAACTGAAGGGTGTCGGTTGACTGAAGGTTGGTTGGGACTTATAACATGGTATTTCAACAGTAACAAGCATGAACACATGAGAGCCACAACTCTTGGCATCTACCTGTTGAAATACTTCCATCATTCTGAGCTCAATGGGTCATGGTGAACTCTGATATCCAAGCTTTGATCAATCTCAGGATCCCGAAGAACAAGCTCGAGATACAGAATAGTAGGCAAAGTGTAAGTGACATCATCCTCCAGTTGAACCAACAGTGGGGCCTGCTGTAATAGTGTTTGATCAAGTTGTTCCTAGACCACCACTGTGATAGGCAAGGATGAAGCCTCTATTAGGATGGACACAGATGAAATCCCCTGTCGACTGATCTCTACTTGGTTAACCTATGGTTCCTCATCTTGAAACTTTTCATCCTCTTGAAATTTTTCATCTTCATTAATGGGAGGATCTAATGAACACTCTTGAGTATTCAAATCTTCACCTTCATCTTCTTGGAACTCTGCATGTGACTCAAATGGTGCAACAATTGGTTCCAGATAATCTAAACCTGAGCCATGATTATCTTGCTTGTCACTGGAAACCTGACATGGTGCAAGTTGTGGTTAATCTTTAGTAACAATGACTTCCTGCACTACTTTAACAATTGGTTGTTGAAATTCATGGATCATAATGAAACCGTATGCTGCAACAAAATTTCAAATAGCAATAGTCTGGGCCTCCTCCAGATTTTGAAGTTCCTTATGCCCGAGGAAAATACCAAAAATACCATCAAATGCCTCAATATAATAATTTAAAGCATAAGCATGATTAGGCCTTATAATAATAGGCATTTTATAATAAGTCTTGAAAAAATGAGCATTAAAATCAATGATAGTCTCATCCCCATTCTTTTTAATATTATCAAAAGCATTAATTAAGGAAAACTTGTCTTGTTTAGCCACCCATTCTTCAATAAACTTCTCTTGGAAAGAATCCCATCCATTTATGGAGGCATCAGGAAGGGATTTGTACCATGCTCTTGCCTCCCCCTCAAGAGTCGACAAAAACATCCTCATTGTCACATCCTCATGTTCTACCTGAAAATCATCCAACAACTTTGAAAAAGAAGTCAAGTGATCCTCAACTGATTCTCCCAACCTCCTTGCAAACAAAGGTATGCATTTAATCCATTTACGTGCAGGTAAATCACAAGGATAATCTGGGAATGCAACAAAACTTAGTGGGTCAAAAGAAGAAAATCTCCACCTTACCGATGGCCTCACATCTCCAACCATATTGTCAATCCGAGATAGAAAAAAACCTAGCTACTAACCTACTACTAGCTTGAGATAAAAATAAAATCAAAGATGAAGATATCAAAGATATACTCACCATAGTGCTTGTCGAAAAAGAACTTACCTAAGAACTCATACACTTACCAACTTCGAGAGAAGTTCGTGGTGAAGGAATAGTCTTGTTCTAGGAAAAGGTGTTAGAGCTTCTTGAAGCTCAGAATTAGACCTTGTGAGGGAATCGAAACCGAAATATTTTCTTGCGTAAGTCCCCTATGGAGTCATCTCTGTATCCTGCGGAGTCGCCAAGTGAATTAACAAAAATAAAATAATTAGATTAAAAAACTCATCGATGTTGTTGTCACCAAGGCTTGCGTTCCCCAACAACGACTCCAATTTGTTAGCACAAATTTCCACCCTCCATTTGACCTGATATAACTTGTTATTACAATGATGAAAACTTGGCTAATTGAAGGAGTAAAGCCCCAAATTTTCACGGGCTAGACCCCTCACTGTTTAGGCTAGTGCTTGCTAGCCTTAGGGGGGACTCCCTAGGCACCCTTGGTACCTTGATGCTATTCTTTTACACTGATTTTCTGCGTTTAAACTAAAAAAACGAGCTGTTCATTTTGGACAGCGTGTCAAAACTATCCAAAACGATAGGAAAATATGATTTCTTCACTTGGAGGGATCCTGTCGAGTTAGCACAATGAGTATGGAATAGAAATAGAAAAATAAACTGTTCAAAAGATTAATATAAACCACAATGAACAACAAGGAAAGCGACTAATCTAATTGCAAAAATCCACAAAATATCATCAAGAAATAAGGCTAGAACACAAACACAAAATTTATTTATTTATAGGTCTGCAAGAGGGTTGGTGGCGCCACAATTGAAAAATCCACAACCAGTACAATGATCACTTTGCTCAAAGAAGAGTAACTAGACTAAGAACGAGAGAGAAGAAAGAGAGAAGAAAAGTATGCTAGCTGCTGCAATAATCCGACCAATAACCAATGAAGACCATCCAATATATAGGAGAGGGGGCACAACTACCAAGGATAGACAGATTATGGCGCATGGGAGAAGGAGAGGGAGTAGGAGAAGCGCACGGGGAAGGGAGAGTGTAAGGACCCTCCTCTTACGTCGACGAACATCATATAATACATACAAGATTTTTTTTTTTTTTTATAATGTGTGTGCGCGCGTGTACAAGGGAAATAAACACATTCGACTCTGTGCCACCACCTGACGACGAACAAGATGCATACAATGATGAACACAACATGACGACCTACGATGCATATCAAGTATCTGCATGCATTGAACGACGATCAATCGACAATTAAAAAGACTGATTACCCCCCCGTCCTACCCTGCAATGTTTAGGACCTCCAAGACACATAAGCAACACTTAAGCCCAGGTTTCCATCGATTTTAACCATTTAAGGTCTCAGGGCTGGCGACTGTTCTGAGGAACATGGAGGTGTCTACATCTCACCTGACACAAGCAGACCAAGCAAAAATGTGTACACCCATGTATAATAGCAATAAAACGAGCAACAACTCAATATGTCTAAAATGTAGAGTATCATTAAGGTACGATCTAATTTAGTCTTAAACAAAATTTAATGCACAGTTCTAAATTCCAAGGGACAATAGAGTATCATCTAAATTAACATTTAACGAAAATTACTAAGCAAGTCTAATGTTCGACAAGATTTAATAAAGATATAAGTAATCATTAATCAAATCTATCTAGTCTGTCAATTATAAACTAGCCATTCATTAAAAACCTGCAATATCTTTAATTAGAACTGAATGAGGCATGTTCTCAACACCTGCAAGGATGACAAGGCAGGTTAGAAAAGCAGAGATAGTACTTAGCTTAAAAGACATTGCATTTGGTAGTACCACATTTTGTCCTTCTACACATTCCACATCACCCTTTATTATTTACATTTGATTATTTTATTGTTTCTAGATTACATACAATCCACGTTCAATAACTACTAGTATGAATAGACATTGGGCTTTTACCCAGTTTTTAAGGTAATTTCATTGTTTTTCCAAATCAATCCTTTATCAAGTTGTGGAAGGGGTTACATACTACCATTCACTTATTTATTGGGCTATACCACAAGGTATTATGCATGATCAAAGAATTGACAACATTAATTACTAATCTAACCTTTAACAAGGAGTTGTTTATTACTAGATACTTTTACAAATTGCGTACAAATGTAAATACTATATATCATGATTTAACTAAAGTTGAGTAGTTGATAATATACACATAAGCACAAGAATTTCATGAGCATCTCCTCTATAATAATAATTTATTACTAGTTGTATAAATTACATATTAATACCTACAATTAACTATACTAAATGCAGATGTCATCATCATAAATAATTACTTAACCACCACATGTTTACTCTGGCAAAAAAAACTTAATGTAAAAAGGTGCAATTCGCAGGCTCCCAATGATACATGGTCTTGGTTATTAAGTTACAACTGTACATTTTTCCGATAACAATAATATAGATAAGGAATTAACTTGCATGTTGATCAACTGTATATCAAGAGGCTTGCCTAAAATCATAAGAATACGACCGTATTAAGAAAACCAAGGGATAATGGTTGTGTCCAGGGAACCAAGATAAAAAGGTCATTATCGAAGAAGGTTAACGTTGCACAGTCAATGACAGAAATAATATGCTAAATCTATGTTGTGCCATAGAAACTGCCATAATAATTACAACGTCCATGATTCAGCCATGCAAACCGTCGTTAAGGTAAGGCCGATCTATGATCTCTTAGTTTAGAAATTTCTGGCAAGGCGTGAGGGTTTACTGCCAAAACTAATTAATAATTAATAAATTTCGCAGACACTCCCATCCCAACAATTCGCGACCTCACTCTCTAGATATGGTTAATTCACATTTACAGTATTAATTGGGACGCAGACTTAGTAGGAGAACTCAGGCACAAGTGTAAGGGAAGTCATAGGTAAAGGAAGAAATAAAAAAAAGGGGGCGGTAACCAATCACAAAACGAAATTGCCAGAACACATTGCCAGAACGAATTTGCAGCAACCATTACAAAACGAAATTGTCAGAACACATTGCTAGAACGAATTTGCAGTAACCATTACAAAACAAATTTGCCAGAACACATTGCCAGAATGAATTTGCAGTAACCATTACAAAACGAATTTGCCAGAACACATTGCCAGAACGAATTTGTAGTAACCATTACAAACAATTTTTCAGAACGAATTTACAGTAACAATTTACAACAAAATTGCCGAAAGGAGTGTTTCAGCAACACAATGAAAAGACAAATTGCCAGAACAGATTTACAGTAACAATTTACAAATGAAATTGCCGAAATGAGTGTTTCAGCAACACAATGACAAGGCAAATTGCCAGAACAGATTTACAGTAACAATTTACAAACGAAATTGCCGAAAGGAGTGTTTCAGCAACACAATGACAAGGCAAATTGCCAGAACAAGTTTTTTAGTAGGACATTACACAGTAAATTTTTTACAGCAATGATAAAAACACAAAAAAAATTCCAGAGAAATGAGGAGGGCGCAAGGCTAGAATTTACAACAACCACATAATGCATTTGCTAAATGAAATCAAGGTTTCGGCTACGTTATATAAAATTAAACAACTTAGCAAATCGTTAAATGAATTAAGGAGTTTCAACAAGGTGTTTTATAAAATATACCATTTAACATCAGTTTACCTTTCCAATAAGCAAGTAGATCCAAGCATAAGTCCTAATACCATCTACCAATAGAAATGAAGAGCGTACCGTTGCCTGATCGCCCATCTCGAATGACGTCCGCGCGTTCCGTGCCACACCCGCTCGTCGACCGTCGAGACCTCACCGGTACCTCCCACCCAATGTTAGGGGTACTCTTCTTCCCCCGTAGCCCCTCGAGCCGCAA
>JASDQU010297651.1:0-14057 GCA_032191745.1 Picea mariana | reverse complement strand
TGCTATTTTTCTACTTGAGGGTTAGAAATTAAGAATAAATTAAACAAACCATAGATAACTCATGCATTGGGACAACAAAAGTATTCTTTTATTACTTGAACAATGAATCAAATTACAATCAAAGTCGAGACCGGCCACCGCTCCTTGATCCTGATCCTGGGCTCCTCCTCTTCTGTTCTCTAACTAATTTGCGTTAATTCTCCTTTGGCTTGAGGAAAGGCTAAAGGGTTGGGACAATGGATTCGGCAAATGGGCAGAGTTTCTTCGCTATAATTTTCCTCCTCCAAATGGTACCCCTACCCCTTCTTTTATAGGCTAGAAGGAGCTAGGGTTTTGGATGAACCCTCGGCCATGCATGGTCGGGAGTTTCAGTTAACTGACCCATAGCTTTTTGTCCCATCGGAAACTTTCCTATTTTTTTGTTTTGTTAGGTACACGCGGGCTATAGTAGGCCTGCCAGCGTGCACACGCGTGCAGTAGTGGGTTAGGGCACGTGGACCTTGACCCAAGAGGATTTTCAAAGAGGTTGTTCAGCAGATGTTTTGGCAATGAAGGGATATGAGTTGGCCTGATGCTAGGTAAGCATGTGTGGTGTAATTTAGGGTTATAACAGATGCCCCCTAATGTGTGAGGTCAGAAGAGCATCTGATGGCTGAAATACATTACCAATCTTTTACCAATCTATACCGATATGTTGAATGAGTGAGCCCAAGAATCAGGAACCGGGAGGTGTCGTCTGCAAAATAACAAATGTCTCACCGAGGCGGGCATACCCATGCTCGGGATAAAATAGACCCATGGCTACCAATCAAATACACTATAGATCCATGTCAAATAACTATAAAGAGTAGCCACGAATAATACACAGTGGAGCTACATCTCGAAATCAAAAAGATATACATATAGAGTATCCATCTCCCAGAAGCTAATTCGGCCTGATGGTTGTACTTCAGAGCTCGAGAAACAACTTCAAAACCTTCTAAACTCGGGTAGGAGTGTAATATGAGGAGTATACGACTGCACTACCCAAAGATCTTTGATGGCTCGTCGGTTATGGACTTGATAATCTTGATGATCGGACTGAAGGCTTCAGTGATTTCGAACAAGGACTTGATTGGACTTTCAGGATGGCCGGGTATGTGGGCAAGAGACATATTGCAGAGGGGTCGACTCAGGCTCAGTGACAAACTTCCCTTGGACAATAGCACGACAAATGATAAGACTCAGGCAGCATATTTGTTAATCATAAGTCTACGAAGCAGGAGGCAACGCAAACTCTCCATATGTTTGGAAGAGTAACCAAATGGTGGAGGACACAACTCTATATAGCGAGAAAAGCTCCCTAAGGTCGTAATAAATCCCATAGTCTGATAATCAAACGGACAGATGTGCTTTATCCAAGGGCGACTCATGATGCTGTCAATAAAGAAAATACCTTTCCCATCCTATTTTTGGGGTATATTTGATTTTTTTGTTCTTTTTGATAATTTTTGAAAAAGAATAAAGGAATATTACGTTACAAGGGAGGAATGAGTACTGCAAACATACAAGCTCAAGGCACAAGGACAAGACTGATGTTCTGGGAAAATGATACTCAGGAAAAATCCTCCGGCGGCCAAAGGTGTTAAGACGCAGAAGAAAACTGTCACAAGGCTGATGGATAAGGTATTCAAATGTGGTTGATAGAACACACAATGGTAACGTCCTTTGATGTAATTTTAATGAGCCCAGAGAAGGTAAGCTCGGTGGTTTTTCATATTTGGAGAGTTTGAAAAAGCATAAAAGGAGACTCCATTGGGGTACCTTTTTCGACAATAGTCTAGTCGGTTCGAAAAAGGGATAAACTAGCACCGATTAGACGTCAATTCAAAACCATTTTAACGAGTGTGACAAGGACAAGATCACTCGGCTATTTTTTCACTTTTAAGGAGCTTGAAAAAAGCGTAACTACGGACTCCGTCAAGAATATTTTTCTGGACCAATTTAACGAGTGTGAAAGAATAAGGTCACTCGGTGATCTTTTCAATTTTAGGGAGTCTGAAAAGAGCTTAACTATGGACTCCGTGGGGGCTTCTTTTTTGTAAATTTAGTCCCTCAGGCCCAAAAAAGAAATAAAATTATACCTGAGAGTACTCTTCTAAAGAATGGGAATTCAATAGAGTATTCCTTTGTTCGTACAGTTGACCGTCCGGACCGAAAAAGGGGTAAACTACCGTCGGACAGACATGACTTCAAATTTCAGTTTAACGAGCATGAAAGGTCACAAGATTGCTCGGCAATCTTTTCATTTTTAGAGGGTCTGAAAAAGGCTTAAAAGGAGACCCATTATGTTTTGGGAGTCTGGAGGGTAAGACAAAGAGTGAAAAAGACCCATGCAAATGAGGCTCAAACTCGTATTCAAGAAGGACTTATACGGACTCCCAAGCCTACAGTGTTGTGAGAAATGGCATGGACACCATAATGCAACTAGGACCTACCTAGGGCATCCATGTTTTGGTAAGCTCTACCACCAAGTCGCGACACTTCTAGAGCAGATATGACAGTTCTGTGTCACAACTGGATGGGATCGATCCTATAGCATAAGAAAAAGGCAACGAGATGCAAAAGTTGGGGTGATATCCTAACCTATATGCTCCAGTTGATTTTTGAAAAAAAAAAAAATTATGGACCGTCAATATATTTTTTTTTTATTTTTCGAAACTCAAAAAAAAGTGTCCCAATACCTGATCAAATCCCTCCCATATAACTCCTGGATCACTCTAAATGGTTTTTGGTATAAAGAAGCTTATAAGGGGGGCCAAAAAAGTGACAAAAAGAGGCCAAAAAGTCTATAAATAGAAGCTGGCAGCTCATTATCACCATTGCTGATTTGGAAATTGACTCTAGAGCCAAAAGACCCCCTTTGCCAAAGATCGTGATTCTGAGAGCTACACTGGACGAAACGGACTTCTGCTTGGACCAAGTAAATACAAACTCCCTTTTCTAGCTAATCAATACTTCATTTTTGCTATTTAAGTTATTTTCTTGGGTGGGCATCGACCTCAAAGAGGTCGGCCCTAGGTACACGTGGGTTGTCCAGAGACAGCCCGTGGGTACACGCATGCAGAGCAAAGCCTGCACGCGTGTACACGTGAGTGTCACCTCTACAGCCCGTGTGTACCCCTCCCTATTGATGAAAAATAAAATGGAAATAAGCATTGACCCTCCTTTACCTTGTTGTGTTGGCAAGATGTATGTCCAGTGGAGGGAAAGGGAGCACGAGGCCTCCAATGAGTTAGTTGCTGCAGATCCGAATGATGTGGCCATGTTGATGCAGTGCGGTTTGTTAAAATTCTTTTTATGTCTGTTCATGCGCGTGCAACCAAGGCTACTGAATGCCTTGATTGATTATTGGCACCCTGATGCAGAGGCGTTCATGCTAGAGGGGCAATCCTTGGTGCCCACCACTGAGGATATTTACTTTCTGACTGGCCTCTCAAGGAGAGGGGAACCAATCAACTTTTAGATTTTTCCTGCAGGGTCGAGCAAGGTCTCGAAGCTGATAGTTGAGTAGTGTGAGGCTGGGACCGATTGTAGAGGTTCTTCGGTACCTATTAGAAAGATTACCAACCTCACACTACAGACTATCTTATTGCTTATTGGGCGGATTACCGGCTCAACAACCGTGCATTAGGCTTCACGCGCACAGATGAACTGTGTTATTCAGTGCATGAATGCACAAATTTTTGATTGGAGTACCACATTGCTGGAGTGTATGAAGAGGCAATTGACAGATTACCGATAGCGGACACAGAGGAACTTCGGGTTCGGGACTATCTTGTGTTCGTTCTTTTTCGAGAGAGTTTCGTGCTTCAGTCCTTGGCTTGCAGTACGAGGACATCTGGCCACTTTCCCCACAGTATGCAGATGGGCAGTGTTACTACCGCGACAGGGTGGCAGAAGGACCGTTGAGGCCTTCGACGATGAATTTTTTGCTTGGCTGTCATGACAGATCCCTGCTATCGAGGACTACCCATATGTGGGGATCGACTTTTCGAAAGATCCAAAGATACCCATGCCTCCTGGTGAGGAGCATGGGGAGATGGGTAAGTCTCCACCTGTATAGTTTTTTTTTGTTTGCATATGTAATTTTTACGTCTTTTTGATATATATATCATGTTTTTGTATGCCAGAGTATTTGATGGGTGAATGTTTATTGTATGCAGATGTGGGACCCGTGCGACCTGCCGACTATGCACGAAACAGGTGTCGCCCATGGCCGGAAGCCGCAGCTACTGCCACTGGGGGAGTAGCAGTAGCAGTGAACCTCCCAGCAGGAGAGGCTGAGAGGGTCCTTAGGCAAATTGAGCAGAACTTTACTGCGCTCACTCGCACAGTCCCGATGGCCGAGATAGAGGACCTGCCACCATCCATGAAGACTCATGTTGTGGGGGCACCTCGGACATGGGTCCGATTGTTTAGGCGTTTAACCCACACTGTAGATGATTATAACAGGGCCCATAGACTCTGAACAGACTTTAGACTCTTTATGTGCCACGAGCACCTTGTTGTACATATTTTTTTTGAGGGCATAAGCCCGGTGACTCATTATTGTTCCCACTTTTGAGGTGCTTGCGTCCATCTATGTACTCTGAGGATTTTATGATGTTTATATATGGTTTTTATATCTTTTTGTGTCCTATGGATTATGTGTGCAAAAATGTATTTACACGTTTATGTCCATGATCTTTTTATATGTGGGCAAGATGCCAATCTAAAATGTGATTAGCTAGAGTATCTGTGATTTGGTTTAATCTCTTAGGAACTTGAAAATATGTAATATAATCAAAGTTGCATTCTAAGAGATGTACCCTAAGGAATCATCGGTGTAAAGTTGGATCATGAACCCGGTATATTCTATTTAGCTGCGACACAACCAGTTGAGCATCTAGATAGACCCGGAGATGAGAGATACCCAATGACAATGCGTCACGAAGCAACTCAATAACTGCACTATACTCGGCAACATTATTTGTGGTGTCACCTAAGCATATACCTCCGAAAGATAACAACTGACCCTGTGGTGTAAAGATTACCCAAGCTGTGGAAGCAAGCCTTCGCATGTGTCGACTAGCACCGTCCGCATACCCAACGAACACCTTGGACTCACTTGACATCTGCCATATTGACGAAAGATAACATCAATGACACGTCCATAACACTTTTAAAAGAACCGTAAAAAAGTAATAGTACAAAGACTATACATATGTTACAAACAATTACCCATAGCAACCTGTCTATGAGTAATACTTCTTGAGGTAGAGCCCATTCCTAGGCTTCACCAAAGCATTCCCTTCAAAATCAACCAAACAATAAGCGCCCTTTTTTAATACCTCTTTTATAATGAAGGGTTCAAACCACATGGGTTCAAACTTTCCTGCCCCCAGGGGGTCCTTGTCTTGATCATAGACCAAGACAAGGTCGACCTCAGAAAAAATCCGAGGATGAATGGACCTATTATATTGACACTTGACCTTATGTTTATGAGCCTCATTGGCTAGGGCCTCATCGCGACACTGTTCATCAAGCTGCTCAAGGTGTACTAACTGTTCTTCAAGTGGAGAAGTGTCTGGCAATAACTGTACTGCCAATTTCAGAGATGGGATTTGACATTCGATAGGCAAGACTGCCTCCAGCCTGTAAACGAGTTGGAAAGGTGAGAAACCGGTTGCAGTCTTAACTGATGTTCGGTAAGCCCATAATGTCGAGTATAACATCAAATGCCAGTTTGACTTGGCTGAATTGATAGTTTGTTGTAGAATCGTCTTAAGAGTTTTGTTTACAGCTTCCACCTGCCCATTGGCTTGGGGGTAGTAAGGTGATGAATGTTCCTGCCGTAACCCAAGCTTTGATGTTAATTCAGACATCATTTGGTTGTGAAAGTGACTGCCATGGTCAGTGACAATCTCTCTCGAGATGCCGAACCTTGCTATAATCTGGTTGAATAAGAAGAGAGTTGTCGTCTCTCCATCATCTTTAAATGTTGGCATAGCTTCGACCCACTTAGTGAAGTAGTCGACAGCTACAATGATATAGCGGTGCCCCTTGGCTGACAGGGGGTTGCATGTAGTGTAATCAATCCTCCACTTAGTGAAGGGACCAACTATGATGACAGGAAACATGGGAGTTGGATGTGCCCTCATCTTCCAAGAGAAGATTTGGCACGGATGGCACTTCTTGACCAACTCGATACAATCTTTGATAAGTGTGGGCCAAAAGTAACCTGCTCATAAAATCTTTTGGGTTGTTGCCAACCCAGATAAGTGACCGCCACAATCTCCTCTATGACAATCATTGAGCACTATGACGGCCTCCTCATGAGTGAGACATCGACGCAAGATGCAGTCTACACCTCTCCAATACAACGTATCATCGAGTATGAGATAATTCTTAGCCTGATGGCGTATCCTCCGATTCTCGTCACGAGAAGCAGAGGTGGGGCACTTCAAAGTATGGAGATAGATCAGTATATCTCTGTACCATGGGTCTGAAGATTCAATCAAAAACATATCTCCCCGGATAGGCGATTCCTCAGGCACAACATCACCTGACTCAACCGGAAGCTCTGAAATAAGTTCTGCGAAGATCAATGACTTCTTGGACTTTGCTGAAACAAAGTCTAAGTCAAATTTTTGGAGGATGACCATCCATCTACTGATTTTTTTTCCGATAACTCATCGTGTCAAAATGTACTGGAATGGATTCACGACAGCAACGATAGTGGTCTTACGAAATAGAACATAGTGATGGAACCGTTGAATAGCATGAACTGCTACCAATGCAAGTTTTTCGAGATGGGAATAATTAAGTTCTGGTCCTACAAGGCCTCGGCTCAAGTAATAGATCACGTATTCTGAAAACGAATCATCTTCCTGAACTAAAACCATGCCTATGGTTGACTCTGCGGTAGCCAGATATAATAATAAATCCTTGTTATAATTAGGTGGCCGTAGCAGAGGTGCGGTTGTGAGGGCGTGTTTTAATGCGTCGAAAGAGCGTTGAGTGGCTTCGTCCTAGAAAAAGGGAACATCTTTCTTCAATAAATGCATAAAGCCCTTGGTGATTTCGGCATAGTTGGCGATGAAGCGTCATAAGAAGTTTGCCTTGCCTTGAAGACTTTAAAGTTGTAAGATTGTGCGTGGGGGGAGCAACTGGATTATTGCCTCCACCTTAAGAGGATCCACCATGATCCCTATTGTTGTTACGATGAAACCTAACAAACATCCTGATGTGACGCAAAAGCTACATTTGTTGGGATTCAAGCGAATCCTGAAGTAGTGACAGCGTTCGAAGATTAGTCTGAGGTGCGTAGGATGATCCTTTCGCTTGTGAGAGCGTGATGATAAATCATCTAGATAAGCCTCGACTATATGTTTGAGGTCGTGAAATGCAAAAGACATGGCCCGCTGGAAAGTGGCTCCAGCATTTTTTAGGCCAAAAGGCATCGTACGATAGGCGAATGTACCCCACGGATAAATGAATGTCATTTTGTGTTGGTCTTCAGGTTTGATTTGGATTTGATTATATCCCGAAAAACCATCCATGAACGAAAAGGCTTCACAACCGGCACATTCATCAATGATCTGGTCAATGAATGGGGTTGGAAAATTATCTTTCAAACATGCCTTGTTCAAATCATGGAAATCAATACATACACGAATCGTGCCTTGTTTTTTATTGACCAACACGGGGTTTGACACCCATTGAGTCAAATGAATAGGATAAATGAAACCTGCCTTGAGCAATTTCTAGACCTCAAGCTTAATGGTTGCTTCTTTCTTAGGATTGATTGGACGAATTTTTTGTCGAACAGGCTTGGCATCAGGATACGTTGTGATTTCATGTTCAACTATTTTCAGATCAATACCTGGCATTTCCTCATAAGACCAGGCAAAAACATCACAGAATTCTTTGAAAAGATCCGTGTAAATCTGAATCTCTTCAGGGGAGCAATCCGCTCCGACGAAGACATTCTCCATGACGCCGGGGTTTCGGGAGATATTGATAGGTACAGTTTCAGTGATAGTCGCCATATTCCCCTCAGCATAAATTTCTTGTGTAGCTAAGAGATTAATAGGACATGGTTGATCTCCCATCATGGTGATAGTGAATTCTCCTGCCTCGATTCAGCTTAACTCTGGGAGGAAATATGATCTGTGATGAAGATTTTCCCAAGGTTTGTCTAGGCTAGTCATTGCTTCGATTACTGCTTCGTCAGAAGGGACGACTAAGTCTAACGAATCGGTGTTGGCGAGAGAAATCTGAGCCCAGATAGGCTCGAGAAGTGGATCCAATTCTTGTGCGGGGATCGGATCAGGGTTAGTTGAAGCTTGTTGGACTAAAGAGTATGCTACTTCAGCAGCCGACAAGGGCATGGACATGCCGGTGTGCCCTGTCTCATCCATCGTGGCTGATGGGGAAGGAAGAATCCAAGGATCCTCAAAGTAAGTCATGCAAAATGATGAAACTTGAAAAATCTCAACCCTATGGTGATTAGATATAAACTTGACATCGTCATGAGGAGGTGGGTAATCGAAGGTACCCATCAAGGATGGGCACAAACCAACTCCTATGTTAACGACACCCGGTTGAGGATTATCAATCATGGAAACTGTGGATGCCCCCAAAGCTGGGTCAGGTCTAGAGAAGGACAATTAATCGATAGTCACTATCCGGCCTTCATGTGTAAACAATAAGACTCGAAAAACTATAGCAACCACAACTTTCATAGCGTAAGTCCAACTCCAACCTAACAAGAGGTTATAGTCGAGGGGGGCATCGACTACCTCTACTTCGACGCACATGGTCTTCCCTCCTAACTACACAATGAAGGAAGGGATGATGCCATGTGGTCGGAAAGAATGACCGTCGAACGCAGTGAGGAGAGTAGGTGACGGAGACAAAGCGGGCTGGCCAATGGCCTTCCAACATGCTAACGACATAATGCATGTCGAGGCACCCTCGTCGACCACCGTGCAGAAGATATTGCATGTAAAAATTTTTGTGGGATAAGCCACTACTATCTGAAACGCTACATGTTAGGGCAGATGAGGTTTTAAGCCAGTCATATCTAACATGATGGTACCCGGGTTACAAATCTCAGTAGAGCCTAAAGCAGTCAACAAGGCTTTCCTCTGAGCAGGGCAGCTTTGGAGGACCTCCAAAGTGGACATCGCACAAGGGGTTTGTGATAAATATTCCACCACAGAGTAATTATGGGCAGCTCTTGCATTTGGGTTGTGAGAAGCTTTCTTAAATGCACCCTTTGGAATGTGTGTCATTGTTTCTCCCAACGTCTTCTCGATCTGTAGAGGAAGAGATGGCAGTTCGGCTTCCTTACCCTTCTCAGAGATGATTGGTTGACTATAGTCGTGTGCTCTAGTCATTATGAGAGCATCACCCCTAACCATATATACGTTCGCGGATGAGGAATTGTTTGGAGGAGGGCAGGTTTCTTGGCTGCCCCCTTCGGTACTTGTAGAGGCTTGAGTTAAATTTTGCCCATGCTGAAAGGGATTTAGTCAACACGGCTTGTTGTTGCTGTGTGACAAACTTTTGGGCCTCTGCAAGTCGAGGACAAAGATGCGTCGGGTGGTCTTCTGCACACAAGTTGCACAGATACCTCGCCTTCCATTTTTCCGTGGTGCCCTCGCCAGCATTATCAGTGGGTTTTTTCTCCCCCTTACCCTTTTTCCATTGTTTTTTCTTCCCTTCAGGCTATTGGGTGGCCTTTGGGTTAGTCGATTGCATGGAGTGTACTTCCGACATTTGGGTAGGAGGAGCAGCCAAAGCAGTAGGCTGGCTAGCCGCTGAGTGTTGGATAGATAACTATTGCAATTGCTTTGTCAATTGCTCAGCGGGCTTGGTTTGTGTTGAACCAACAATACCATCGGCATGTGGTCCAGCTCTCTGTCTAGTTTTATCCAGTATCGATTGTGGTGCATCCGGCAGGATGTTGTATAATAAACCAAACTGAGAATAGATGATCTCAAACTGTTGAGCCCTCATGATGGCATCTTCTTCGGAGAAAAATCCTGAAGTCATGATGTCTTTGGATAATTGTGGGACTAAAGACTTAAGGAACCACTCAAGCAGGAATGCTGGTGGGACTGGTACTTTGATTAGACTCTTTCGGCGTCTCCACTCTTGGATATGATCAAAGATATGTTCATTGTTGTCTGTTCGAAATTGGCAAGCAGCTCTGTGCCAGCGTCGTATCTCACAGGTAACTGGAAATGGTTAAGGAAGGCCATCGCCAGTTCGCCAAAAGAAGAGTATCGCGAGTGATCGAGCTCGATGTACCATTTCGCGGCACTCCCGATAAGAGTGCGTTGAAACAATCGCAACTGGACAGAGTCATATTTTAATGAGTTAGATGAACACCAAAGATGGAAGGTAGTCACGTGATCACCTGGATCTTCATTAGGCTTGGCCTCGAACTTTGGAATGTCTGAAGGCAACTTCGTTGGCATCGGAGGCCAATGTGGATCATGACAAATAGGATCATTTAACAACCTTGTCAAATCTAGCAAGTGTAATGTTGCCAGGAATGATAGTTTGGGTTGTTGTTGATAGCCTGGGAAAAAAGGTCCTGGAGTTTGACTGGAACCAAGTTGCCAGGAAAAGTTTGGCTGCTGGCCCGGATTATGGTAGAAACCATGGCCCTGACCAGCGTAAGGATTTTTCATCTGTGGAGACATCATTGGTTGATTCCCCATAAAGGACATAAGATGTTTGGAATTCATCATGTTTGACGGACTTTGGGAAGGATTACCCCATGCCGGTCCTAATGGGAGAGGCATAGTAGTATGTCCAGGGTTCCATTGACTGTGGAAAGAATTACCCCAGAACGGCATTCCAGAGGAGGGAACGGATCCTTGTCCTGAGTTCCAAGGTCCTGCTATATGTGCCCCCAGCGCAGGAATAGTACCCTGCGCCGGAGTAGACTGTCCAAAAATGGGAGTGCCCCCATATGGGAAAGTGGTGGATGTGAAAGTGTTGTTACCAAATGTCTCATTTCAAACAAATGGTGATAAACCTACCAGCATATTTTGCGCAGGTGTTCCTTGACTCCCGGCTCCAAATGAACTAGTGTGTGCAGGCTGCCCAGCGGACTACTGATGCAGACCACCAAGCGAAGGGGACAAAGGAGAGATGTGACCTCCAGTGTAAGGAAAAGCGTTAAAAGGGATAGGAATTCCCCCAAGTTGACCTTGCAAAGGAGCGTTAGAGCTCCCTGCCCCCAAACCCAAATTCTGTAAAGTGGAGTAAGTGAGTGCAGGACTTGTACCTGAACTAGGCATACCATATGAAAATGGAGGGCCTGTCGCACTAGGTGTGAAGGGCATTGTGGCTGCCATGATAGATGGGATTGGTCCACTATGCGACATAGTTTTGGCCAAGACCATGGTGGCTCGGACTGACGATGGCAAGTTAGGAGATGCTTCTCTTGTGGTAGAAATTGTGGTGGGAATGGAAGAATTCCCAGAGGAAGTAACAGTGTTTGTTGCCATAGCTGTGTGAGGCACTGACAAGCTTTTGTAAAATTGAATAGGTACAATAACCGGTGTCCAAGTATCAGTGGTTGGGGTTTCAACCAAGCCAATATTGGTGGTTGATTCCTCTGGGAGTTGTTTGGGCACAATGGTTTGTAACCCAGTTGCTTTGAAAGACCCTTGTTGGTCTAGCTTCCGCCTCAATGGTGGCGGGGGTGGCTCCAGTATAACCGGCGGCAGGCCCAAAAGCCTTTGTGACCGACGGAGCTTGGGATCCTCCACTATGTGAGAACATCCAAGACACGCTAAAGTATTCTACACATTCAAACAGTAACACACACTAAAAAAAAATCCCCTAAGAGATAAGACAAGCAGACCCTAAACTAGTTGGAAGAACAGTTACAACAACCAGCACTAGAGCAACTTACCGGTGCAAGTGCAACTCGAACACGGAAGCACCCTCCGGGTATACTCTGCAAAGTGTGGCCTGATGTCTGTCCTAGGTACCATGGTATACCCCCGCAATCACCTGTGTATGTCCCTAAGAAGATTGGCAACTAGTTTTCCAGCACACGAACAGTCACCAGGCGGGTACAGTCGAAAGTCGAGTAGACCACAATGAGCAGGATATCAAGCCCGAAACCTGTCAAGGGTATCGAGAGAAAATGGTCCGAAAGACAACTGAGGACCTCGAACGGATTCCAGACCCACGAATCCCCATGGAAAATGCAAACAACGGAATCCCAAAACAAGCCCTCGATATGTGTTCTCCACTACGCTTGGTCCAGCTTTGGAGGGGTTATCTCCGCTACCTTTCCGCACGCGACCTTGTGTTTATCCCTTGTGTTAGAGGGGGGTCCCAGATAACTTCCACGAAACTGGACTTCTACACTCCCTATCACAGACTCCAATGTTTGGTTTTGAATGGCCTTAGAGAGTTTCCTCTCCAACCTAATCCAAGGCCCTAGTCTTGAACTAGTTTGTGAACCCTACAAACAAAAAGTCAAATAGATTTTAAATTAGCGTTGCTTTTATGGGATTTCTTACGTCACGGGGTATGAAGGTGAAACTGATGATGTGTAAAGACTCAAAGCAAAAAATGAATGAAAAAAGCTGGAAACAATATACTTTTACTAAATGCAAAAATCAACAACTTTTCACAAAGAAAGACTTATTTTTATTTTCAATTTTTCTAAGATTTCAGGCAGCAAACATAAAGGAATTTCGCTCGACTGCGAGCTACTTATGCTCTTAAATGCACTGCAAAAAACTTATGAACAAAAAGACTTCTCCCTAGCTATTGATGCAGAAACACAATCTTCAAACAAAGAAGAAAATGAAAAGATTTTTCTTTTCTTTTTTTTTTTATTTACATGCTAATCAAGCAACAACGGGAAAATACCGACAAGCCTAAAACCAAGAAAAAATAAAATTCTGGCTTAAAGTGCAGATCGAAAATAATTATAGCAAAGACACACAATGGCAATCAAGAAAGCACACACTCTTACGCTTGTCTAAAAACCATAAAACAAAATTTTTCTTTTTTATCTTTTCTATCAACTATCAACTAAGAAAAAACAGGCTAAGGGTAAGAGGCCCTAACCTACTAACTGTTCAACCCTAGACTCAAACACCTGAGAGAAACACTTCTCACAATAGAAGGGGATGACTGCCCCACCCTGATTGAAAAGCAGCCTGTCAAGCACACTACTATCACTGAAATAGCATTCGTGCAAATGCGTGCTGAGCTAAAACAGAACACGTGTACACATGGGCTGACCTTGTATAGGCCGCATGTATGTATAAACTCTAAGACAAAAATAAACACATGCAGCCCAGACTAGGAAGAGGCCTCTGGGATTGATAACCAGGGTCTCTTGAAGGCTTGGATGCTTCTTCTAACAGAAAAGAAAAATAATTGCGAGTAACAAAACACAACAAGACAAACTAAGACAAGACTGTGAACCAACAAGACTCAGACAGGAACCAACAAACCCCCTGAGAATGTATAATTCTGACAGGGAAGAGGAGGACTGCCTCTCAAGCTCTCTGAAATCCTACATGCTACTGAAACCTCTACAGCTAGCGTTCACACGTGGGTTGTAAGAGGTTAGGGTGCGGGTACACACATGTTGCTTTCTGCAGGCCGCGTGTACCTCTGTGTGTCCCGACAATTTCCATCAAGCAACAGTCAGGGAAAACTGGTATAAAGAACCAGACTCCCTGCTAGCTCAGGCTTTACAGAAAAAGACAGGCAAAGAAACAGAAAGTCTAATCTCTTAAACTACCCAAAAACTTAACTAAATACGGAAACCCTAAAGAGTATCTTCCTCAGTATGGTCGCCAATTCTGTTGTTGGGAAAAATACCCTACGGACTAGCAAACTAGGGTCAGACTTGCATGCAGATTTTGACCGTAAAGAAATTACTTTTTAACCTACCACCCAAAACTTAAACCCCTCTTTCACAATACATGCATGGAAAGGAACTACTAACCTTTTTACTGATGTTTGGTGTAGATCCT
>JASDQU010297649.1:0-11588 GCA_032191745.1 Picea mariana | reverse complement strand
CTGCACATTTCCAGGCTCTTTACCTCCGCCTGGTGCACTTAGTTTTCTTCGGCATTCATTCGATGAAACTCATGCCGCATCAACGGGGATGGCCGCGAAGAGGCTCTCCATGGAACCCTCGCCGGCTCTGGCCCTCTGTCTCACCCCCTGAGTCGCCTTCCACTTTCTCCTCACCGCCCCTCCAGCCCGAACCAGTACCTCCCGCCTCCCCCACCCCACCTGTCTCCCAGTTTGATTTCTTAGCCATCATTGACAGCTCGTCGGGTTCCTCCTCGCGATAACTTCTAGTCCCTCCAATCTCCAGAACTGTCGAGCCTTCCCACGCACCAGTAGTTGGCCCCTCAAGAACGCCCATGGGGGCACCACCTCCATTTCGCAGGCCCCGAAACAACGAGAACCCGTCTTCTGACTCCTTCTTTGACACGCAGTTGAAAGAAATTTTTACTATTCTCTTTGGTCTGGTCTTCGAACTCCGTCAAGGGGTGGAGGACCTCCAATTCTGTCTGCAGACCACGGATGGAAAGGTCACAACCCTCCTTCAAATCCTTTCCTCCCTCCAAGATGCTTTTCCCACAGACCCAGTAGGTGCAGCTTCAACAACAAAACCCCATGCAGAGACCAGCGAAGGAAACGCCCAAACTTCATGTAATTTTGGTAAAAATGAAGTACTATACACCTAAATTAACATTCACCTAACCTCTCAAAGGAAAAATATACGACATGATATTTTGATTAATTACTTCCCACCTTTTCTTCCAAAAAAATATTATTAATATTAACAAGAGATCAATACATATATGTTAATATTAATATAATTGTCATTATTTATATGAAATAACATACTCCTAACTTCATGTGATTTAGGTAAAAATGAAGTACGGTACACCTAAATTCACTCCGTTATGACTTAAGGTTCACCTAATCTCTCAAAGGAAAAATATATTTTTTGATTAATTACTTTCCACCTTTTCGTCCAAAAAAATATTATTAATATTAACAAGAGATCAATATATATATAGGCTAATATTAATATAATTGTTATTAGTTATATGAAATAAAATATTCCTAACTTCATGTGATTTTGGTAAAAATGAAGTACAATACACCTAAATTTACTCTCTTATGACTTAATGTTCACCTAACCTCTTAAAGAAAAAATATACCACATGATATTTTGATTAATTATTTTCAACTTTTTCTTTCAAAAAAATATTATTAATATTAACAAGAAATAAATATATATAAGTTAATATTAATATTAATATTATAGGTTATTAATATTAATATTATAATATTAATATTAACATACTCCTAACTTCATGTGGTTTAGGTAAAAATGAATTACAATACATCTAAATTCACTCCCAAAGGACTTGCTTTTCCCAAAGGACTTGCTTTTATAGTATAATATTCTAAATGAAGTACAATACATCCAAATTCAATTCACGCAAGGCTCCGAACTTTTTCATGTGCTTTTATAGTATAATATTCTCTGTGCCCCTGATTTGTCTTTTCTCAAATTGTCCCGTAGCGTTTTTCGTGGAAGTAATAAAAATTATTATCAAATTATGAGTATTGCACCAATCCAAAATGCGAGGCTCTGATACTTTATCGTATAATATTCTTTGATTGGTCTTTTCTCTGATCTTCGGAATGTTTTTCTCGGAAATAATAAACTTTATCTCAAATTTACTACTATTGCACCAATTTGTAATGAGAGGCTCCGAACCTTTTTCCTGCCGCGTCTATCCTTTCCTCCCTTAATAAAAAAATTACAATATAATACCTATTTTCTTCATACACAAACCATTACAAATTCTAGCAGGCAATCGTTGTCTTAGGCGTGTATTTATATAGAAGCGAGCCGCAATTGTCCATTCATCACATAAATTGCTTAGCAAAGCGTGGTGTTATGGCTCAGATTTCTGAATCTGCTGCCATCCCTCGACRCAYTGCCAATCWCCATGGAAATGTGTGGGRCGATGATCTCATACTATCTCTCGACTCGCCGTATGGGGTATASTTTCAATCACTSYATYATGGCAGCTATCTCCGTTTWTTTTTAGTTTTCTGTTTGTTGTTAGCTATCAGTCTATCATGGCATCTATCTCTATCTTTTGCATCTATATATTTGAATTCCATTGCACTCACTCTATCTTTTTAGTTTCAATCACTCGATCATGGCAGCTATTTTTAGTTTTCTGTTTGTTGTTAGTTATCAGTCTATCATGGCAGCTATCTCTATCTCTATCTTTTGCATTGCACTGGAACCAGGCACCTGCATATTATGAACGTGTTRCAAATCTTATTGAGGAGATCAATCATTTACTTTTGAGAGAAATGGAAGATAGCAACCATGATTTAATCAGACGTCTTCAGATCGTTGACACATTGGAATGCCTCGGAATTGATCGACATTTTCAACATGAAATAAAAACAGCTGCTCTAGATTATGTTTACAGGTTAGGCATTTCTAGACACATGAATAAATCTGTACATCGTTTTTTGGGCTGTTTTCGATTCATTCGTTCAATGCTGACTGATGAGCTGAGTAGGTGTTGGAATGAAAAGGGTATCGGGATGGGATCAAGTGATTCCGGCAGCAAATATCTCGACGCTACAGCTTTAGGATTACGTGCTCTCCGACTACATCGATATAACGTATCCTTAGGTGGTATAAATTGCAATTGATTTTTGATTTGATGTTAAGCTAGAATATACCCTTTAGTATTGTTGTGCAGTACCAAGTGAAATAGTTCAACTGGTTGAGCAGTACCCTTTAATGTTGTTCGGTTTTTGTTAATTCTGTGCTAGATCCGAATCTTGTGTCTGAGGCGCATTAAATGGGTTTATTAGAGATATTATCCAATGCGTTCATCACTGTCTATAGTATGGTATAGTATAGAAGTGTTGTTGTTGCAGCAAAGGATGTTGTTGGGTGTTTATACTCAAACTGGGAGGATGAGTTGAAACGGAACACACCCAATCCAACTCCGACTCTGACTCTTTGTATTCTCTGACGGTTTGTTTTCAGCTTCTTTACAAACTGTTTCTTTGAGTTTAGTTGAGGTGTCATTTGAAATTTAAATTTAAATTAATGAAGTCAACCGCGCACAGATCTATCACATAGTCAATAATATTTATATTCAAACCTGGAAACAATTGAGTTGGTCTTCAAGAACCTCCAAAGCATCTCGAATAGAAGAGAGTCTCCTCGCTTCCATGGCTCCATCGACACCCACTTCAGACTGGGAGAACATACCTCCATTCACACATCCTCCCTGAGCTTCGTCCACAACAGGGGCCACGTTTTCGCTATTGATTTCAATGTCATACTGTAACACCCTCTCTATGGCGTCCTCTGTGTTATTTTTCTGTGTTCGTTTGCTTCTGCCCCCCTCATTTGGTATCAGATCTTGGATCTGGGTCTCATTCTCTCACGGGAAGGCCCAAGATCCTAAGAGGAGTCGCCCAGCAGAGGAGAGATTAATTCCTACATGGGCGCGGCCATGGTGAGGACGGCTGGAGATAGATCCGACTACATGGTCAGAGGACGCCATGGGGTTTTAGTCATTTCTGTCTGGAGGCATCTAGAAGTGAAGGGATTAATTTTCATGGTCAAGGGGATGAGCTAGACGATGGACATTGCAAGCCATCAATCCCCTGAGGGTTGCAATCCCATATTTTTCCTTGAGAGCGGAGAATATTTGTAGTTTGTTTCGTGATCTTCTTTATCAAAGCACTGCTGGCTCGACACACCATTTCAGAGGAGAATTAGTGTGGAGCGGAGAATTAAAGAATAGGAAGGATGCCAAACCGAACGAACGAGCTTATTACGCAAGACTGGACGCTCGTTGTTATCCACAAGCATCCTCAAAAGGCGAGTGAAGCCCGTGATCCCAAGGTGGTTAATGCTGCGATCAGAGCAGGCGCACAGGTTCAGAGCACTAAGAAGTTTGAGGGTGGAAGCAACAAGAAGACTCAACCTTCGCTCAATACCCATAAATTGGACGAGGAGATTTAACCGGTTGCCCTTCAAAAAGTACCAGCAGAGGTTCGACACGCTATACAGAAGGTGCGTCTTGATCAAAAGTTAAGCCAGGCGGAGCTGGGGAAGCGTATAAATGAGAGAGCGCAAGTAATTCAGGAGTATGAAAGCAGTAAAGCTATCCCTAGTCATGACATTCTGTCTAAGGTGGAGAAGGTACTCGACGATTTTATGTGTCTATCTGTTGTGATAGTAGCGAAGAAAGGTCGACGATGATTACAAGTGTTCGAAGCCTTACGCAGAGAAGGCCAGATGACGAGTGATTTTAGGATGGGATTGACTACTCACAAAGCAAATGTCGGTGTGGCGAAGGGTATGAAGTCCAATACTATATGGTATGTGTAATGTGACATTATGGAATTATTTTTGGTTTCTAAGGGTCATAACGAGTGGAAAAGTAAGAAATATTAATATAAAAGAGATATGAAGAGAAATAGCATGAGTGAAGTATTTGTTTAAATAGATATGAAGCAACGTTGTTGTGTTAAATGTGGTCATGTGGGTGTCATCTTCTAAAGGGAGTTGAGTCAAGTAGAGCAAATGTCTTCCATGTTTGAGTAAGGTGAGAACTTCATTTTTTAATTGTAAATATGGTTGAAGTGAAATGCATTGTTGAGCTTGAAATGCATTGTTGAAAGTGCTTGGAATGGCTATTGAGTCAAGTTGTAAAAGTTAAGAGTCAAGTTCAAATGAGAGAAGGTCAAGGTCAAGAGATCAAGTCTTTGAATGATTCTAAAAGTTTTGTGAAAAGGACTCTTGAAATGTAAAGTCATTAATCTCAAGAAAAGTCAAAATGAGTGCTAGTTAAAGTTAAAGTGAGATTCTGTTTGTTAAGCTAGTCAAAAGTTGAGTCCAAATCAAATGTTAAGTGATGTAAAAACATGGCAAGTGGTGTATCAATTAAGTTTGTCAATCCATTGTCATAGGTTGTCTTGTTGGATCTTGATCAATTCCAACAAGAAACATATACATAAGGTAGATTGAAAAACAAGATGCAAGAAGAAATGGAAAACAATAAAAGACATACTCATGATGCAGAAGACAAAGGGTGATAGAAGACAAAAAATGGATGCTGAAAGACAAGGAAGAAAGACTCTCGTTGGAAGAGGTAAAGGACAAAGAAGACTCCAAATGAAGTTATGTAATGCTTAATGATGAGATGTAACTGGGCATATGTAATGGGCTTGTAATTTGTTGGGCATTTAGTAAAGAATGTGGAATTTTTGTATCTGAGATGAAATGATGCATATATGTTGTAAGAAGTGCATGATCGGTAGCACCCGACACCCTAGAGTTTTTAGTCCAAAGTTGTAAAGCTTAGCCATAGGCATAGGCAAGCTATATTCCCCAAGAAGTTTTTGGTCCAAAGTTGTAAAGCTTAGCCATATGCAAGACAATCTATATTCCCCAGGTGTTTAGTAAGCCTTGTTGAGTTAGGCCTACATGGATTAGAGTGATCATGTAGGGTGTATCCCTCTTAGTCATAAAGAGTGGATGTGGCATCAAGCTGTGGAATTAACCACTAGGTAGGTACGAGGGTGGTAATGTTAGAATATAAGTGGATGTGCTTGTTTTACCATTAACAATACCCTTGTCACCCAACCATAGGTCGAAGCCACCCTCTAAGCACCTTAACCTTGACAGAGAATCACTCTGGAAGCAAACCCTAGGCTAGATAGCCAAAAAAAAGGGTAGTGCACCTTTCCCCAAGGATAGCGCATCAACAAGAGATGATCAGATAGTCCAAACCCTAGCCAAGAGATAGTCCAAGCATAATTGTTAGCTGCAGCAGCTACAACGACATCTCTCCTCCAAACCTGCGCAGAAACTGAGAAACTGTAGTGCGCACAAGTGCTACTCTGCAATTCTGAGACTGCCTGCCAGAATGAGAACTAGCCTGTTGTATTTATACTAATTCTGGCTAACTTCCTGGGTCGAATTCTCATTCTGGGTATTTGTCTGATCAGTATATATTATTATTTCTGGTTGACTTCTTCTCTTGGAGGCTAAGAACCTAATATAAATTATCTTTTTGAGCCGACAAGTCTTCTAGGTTTATTAGCCAACTCATCAGGGTTTCTTCTTGTTTCCTGGAGTATTCTATCCTCATCAGGTTTACACGTGGAGGTAAATACCTCCCACATCTACCATAATATCAACACTCCCTCCTAGCTAGGTAGGTATTACATGTAATGGTATTGAGCACAAAAACATACCATTCACCTGGTAGCATCAACATCATGACTAGATCATGAGCACCATCATCATCATTAGTGTCATCGGCTGCACCATCTCTCGAAACCATACTCTATCTAAGTAATCAGATGATGCAGGAGCATCTTTCACACTAAGCGAGCCAGTGCGGAATGCAATGGACAGCTGGACAAGCGCCAACACAAATTTTTGAATTTTCCCTTGAAGTTGATGTGCCAAATATAAATGAGATCATTTAATGAAGGCACCTTGGTATAATGTAATCAGACCTTGAGCGCCCCACTCTCGTCTGAAGTAGATGGAGGCATTTATAGTAGTTAATGCAGGTAGATAGGAATTTAATTCTAGATTAGATTGTTTGAGAGCGCAAGAGGGAAACGGGATATAGACACCCTCATTGTGCATTGTAACATTATTCAGGAATAGTTAGAAGCAGGAAGAGCATAGAAGAGAAGCAGAGAGTTGTAGAAGAACACCCATGTGCAGATCCTAAATTAATAGAAGAAATTGATTCAGATTCATGGTTTTGTGTTATTCTCTGTGTATGTATGTTTGAATGTTATGCTCATGAATGTTTGTTTCCTGTGACGCACATCGCGAATCTATTTTTCAAAGAAGTCGTTCGACTTCACGGCTTGCCAAGGAGTATTGTTTCGGACAGAGATACAAAGTTCATGGGGCACTTTTGGAGGACATTATGGAAGAAGTTGGGGACTAACTTGTTGTTTAGTTCAGCTTATCATCCTCAGATGGATGGACAGACAGAAGTGGTGAACAAAAGTCTGGGAGACTTGCTGAGGAGCCTGGTGGCAGAGCACCACAACAGTTGGGACAATGTATTTCCGCAGGCAGAGTTCGTGTATAACGACTCAGTGAATCGGAGTACAAGATAGAGTCCATTTCAGATTGTTTATGGCACGTAGCCGAGAGGATTTTCTGAATTGAGAGATTCAAAACAGACTGCTACTAGGAGCACTAGTGCTGAAGAATTCGCGGAGGCGATGAAAGAACTTCACAGCCGGGTGAAGGAGCGATTGCAGAGTTCAAGTCAGGAGTATAAGCGGAGAGCAGATCAACACCGAAGACAACTTCAGTTTGAGGTTGGTGACTTGATTCTAGCACACTTGAGAAGAGAAAGGTTCTCGAGAGGAACATACAATAAATTGAAGATGAAGAAAATCGGACCATGCAAGGTCTTGAAGAAAATTGGAGAGAATGATTATGAGATTGAATTACCCGATGGGATCAGAATTTCTCCGATATTCAATGTCTCATATTTGTACCCATACAAAGCTGGGGAAGCAGGAACGAGTGATGAACAGCCAGAGGTTCAGTGGCAGAAGCATATGCCAGTTGTAGAAAAGCCACAGATGGAGTAGATACTGGATAAACGAGTGGGTAAGAAGACCAGAAGGAAATAATATTTTGAATATTTGGTCAAGTGGAAGGGCCATCCAGTTGAAGATGCCAGCTGGTAGATTGACGCGAAGATTCTGAAGAATGGACAGACTATGCAGGAGCTCATGGACAGGAGCCCATGAAGGTTTTCAAGCGAGGGAGTATGATGCAGGAGCATCTCTCACAGCAAGCAAGACAACGCAGAATGCAATGGACAGATGGACAAGCGCCGTCACAAATTTTTGAATTTTCCCTTGAAGTTGATGCGCCAAATATAAATGAGATTATTTAATGAAGGCGCCTTGGTATAATGTAATCATACCTTGAGCGCCCCGCTCTCATCTGAAGTAGATGGAGGCATTTATAGTAGTTAATGCAGGTAGATAGGAATTTAATTCTAGATTAGACTGTTTGAGAGCGTAAGAGGGAAACGAGATATAGACACCCTCATTGTGCATTGTAACATTATTCAGGAATAGTTAGAATCAGGAAGAGCATAGAAGAGAAGCAGAGAGCTGTAGAAGAACACCCATGTGCAGATCCTGAATTAATAGAAGAAATTGATTCAGATTCATGGTTTTGTGTTATATTCTCTGTGTATGTATGTTTGAATGCTATGCTCATGAATGTTTGTTTCCTGTGACGCACATCGCAAATCTATTTTTCAAAGAAGTCGTTCGACTTCACGACTTGCCAAGGAGTATTGTTTCGGACAGAGATACAAAGTTCATGGGGAACTTTTGGAGGACATTATGGAAGAAGTTGGGGACTAACTTGTTGTTTAGTTCAGCTTATCATCCTCAGATGGATGCACTGACAGAAGTGGTGAATAGAAGTCTGGAAGACTTGCTGAGGAGCCTGGTGGCAGAGAACCACAACAGTTGGGACAATGTATTTCCGCAGGCAGAGTACGTCTATAACGACTCAGTGAATCAGAGTACAAGATAGAGTCCATTTCAGATTGTTTATGGCATGCAACTGAGAGGAGTTTCTGAATTGAGAGATACGAAACAGACTGCTACTAGGAGCGTTAGTGCAGAAGAATTCGCGGAGGCGATGAAAGAACTTCACAGCCGGGTGAAGGAGCAATTGCAGAGTTCAAGTCAGGAGTATAAGCGGAGAGCAGATCAACATCGAAGACAACTTCAGTTTGAGGCTGGTGACTTGATTCTAGCACACTTGAGAAGAGAAAGGTTCCCGAGAGGAACATACAATAAATTGAAGATGAAGAAAATCGGACCATGCAAGGTCTTGAAGAAAATTGGAGAGAATGCTTATGAGATTGAATTACCCGATGGGATCGGAATTTCTCCGATATTCAATGTCTCAGATTTGTACCCATACAAAGCTGGGGAAGCAGGAACGNAGAGAACCACAACAGTTGGGACAATGTATTTCCGCAGGCAGAGTTCGTGTATAACGACTCAGTGAATCGGAGTACAAGATAGAGTCCATTTCAGATTTTTTATGGCACGCAGCCGAGAGGATTTTCTGAATTGAGAGATTCGAAACAGACTGCTACTAGGAGCACTAGTGCAGAAGAATTCGCGGAGGCGATGAAATAACTTCACAGCCGGGTGAAGGAGCGATTGCAGAGTTCAAGTCAGGAGTATAAGCGGAGAGCAGATCAACATCGAAGACAACTTCAGTTTGAGGTTGGTGACTTGATTCTAGCACACTTGAGAAGAGAAAGGTTACCGAGAGGAACATACAATAAATTGAAGATGAAGAAAATTGGACCATGCAAGGTCTTGAAGAAAATTGGAGAGAATGCTTATGAGATTGAATTACCCGATGGGATCAGAATTTCTCCGATATTCAATGTCTCATATTTGTACCCATACAAAGCTGGGGAAGCAGGAACGAGTGATGAACAACCAAAGGTTCAGTGGCAGAAGCAGATGTCAGTTGTAGAAAAGCCACAGATGGAGTAGATACTGGATAAACGAGTGGGTAAGAAGACCAGAAGGAAATAATATTTTGAATATTTGGTCAAGTGGAAGGGCCATCCAGTTGAAGATGCCAGCTGGGAGATTGACGCGGAGATTCTGAAGAATGGACAGACTATGCAGGAGCTCATGGACAGGAGCCCATGAAGGTTTTCAAGCGAGGGAGTATGATGCAGGAGCATCTCTCACAGCAAGCAAGACAGCGCAGAATGCAATGGACAGCTGGACAAGCGCCGGCACAAATTTTTGAATTTTCCCTTGAAGTTGATGCGCCAAATATAAATGAGATTATTTAATGAAGGCGCCTTGGTATAATGTAATCATACCTTGAGCGCCCCGCTCTCATCTGAAGTAGATGGAGGCATTTATAGTAGTTAATGCAAGTAGATAGGAATTTAATTCTAGATTAGACTGTTTGAGAGCGTAAGAGGGAAACGAGATATAGACACCCTCATTGTGCATTGTAACATTATTCAGGAATAGTTAGAAGCAGGAAGAGCATAGAAGAGAAGCAGAGAGATGTAGAAGAACACCCATGTGCAGATCCTGAATTAATAGAAGAAATTGATTCAGATTCATGGTTTTGTGTTATATTCTCTGTGTATGTATGTTTGAATGCTATGCTCATGAATGTTTGTTTCCTGTGACGCACATCGCAAATCTATTTTTCAAAGAAGTCGTTCGACTTCACGGCTTGCCAAGGAGTATTGTTTTGGACAGAGATACAAAGTTCATGGGGAACTTTTGGAGGACATTATGGAAGAAGCTGGGGACTAACTTGTTGTTTAGTTCAGCTTATCATCCTCAGATGGATGCAATGACAGAAGTGGTGAACAGAAGTCTGGGAGACTTGCTGAGGAGCCTGGTGGCAGAGCACCACAACAGTTGGGACAATGTATTTCCGCAGGCAGAGTACGTGTATAACGACTCAGTGAATCGGAGTACAAGATAGAGTCCATTTCAGATTGTTTATGGCATGCAACTGAGAGGAGTTTCTGAATTGAGAGATACGAAACAGACTGCTACTAGGAGCGTTAGTGCAGAAGAATTCGCGGAGGCGATGAAAGAACTTCACAGCCGGGTGAAGGAGCGATTGTAGAGTTCAAGTTAGGAGTATAAGCGGAGAGCAGATCAACATCGAAGACAACTTCAGTTTGAGGTTGGTGACTTGATTCTAGCACACTTGAGAAGAGAAAGGTTCCCGAGAGGAACATACAATAAATTGAAGATGAAGAAAATCGGACCATGCAAGGTCTTGAAGAAAATTGGAGAGAATGCTTATGAGATTGAATTACCCGATGGGATCGGAATTTCTCCGATATTCAATGTCTCATATTTGTACCCATACAAAGCTGGGGAAGCAGGAACGAGTGATGAACAGCCAGAGGTTCAGTGGCAGAAGCAGATGCCAGTTGCAGAAAATCCACAGATGGAGCAGATACTGGATAAACGAGTGGGTAAGAAGACTAAAAGGAAATAATATTTTGAATATTTGGTCAAGTGGAAGGGCCATCCAGTTGAAGATGCCAGCTGGGAGATTGACGTGGAGATTCTAAAGAATGGACAGACTATGCAGGAGCTCATGGACAGGAGCCCATGAAGGTTTTCAAGCGAGGGAGTATGATACAGGAGCATCTCTCACAACAAGCAAGCCAGCGCAGAATGCAATGGACAGCTGGACAAGCGCCAGCACAAATTTTTGAATTTTCCCTTGAAGTTGATGCGCCAAATATAAATGAGATCATTTAATGAAGGCGCCTTGGTATAATGTAATCATACCTTGAGCGCCCCTCTCTCGTCTGAAGTAGATGGAGGCATTTATAGTAGTTAATGCAGGTAGATAGGAATTTAATTCTAGATTAGACTGTTTGAGAGCGCAAGAGGGAAACGGGATATAGACACCCTCATTGTGCATTGTAACATTATTCAGGAATAGTTAGAAGCAGGAAGAGCATAGAAGAGAAGCAGAGAGCTGTAGA
>JASDQU010297647.1:0-13973 GCA_032191745.1 Picea mariana | reverse complement strand
ACACACACACACACACACATGCAAAGAATATAACTCATACCCAACAAATATGAACAATAATAACACAAGATACTTCAAAGGAATGAGTTTTCTGTATTATTGATGAATAGAAGCAAAGTGGTTACAACTTATATTTGCTCGATGCGACACTTCCTTGTCGAAAGAGATCCTAGATTCCTCCACCCCGTCTCTTGCTATAAGGATGTTTTTGACACTGAAGTCACCACAGGCCCAAAGAGAGTATAGAGAAAAACTCTTGGCAAGATAAGGTTGGTGATCAAAGGGAAACTGGAAACAAGGGTTTCCACGTCAATAAATTAATAGAAAAATGGATATAATGGGCTTATAGACTTGACGGGAACAACTGAATGAGTGCTTGCTTTAATGTGCAAAGTATCATTACCTTTCTCCATGAGGAATATGTTCCTTTTATGTTGTCTCTAGTCAATTAGAAACAATTGAGTACGGGAAAAATGAGTTATAAAAATAACCAATCCCATAACTCATCATTAATTTGGGTATAATTGTATTTTTTTGAACATTTAGTAGCACACACACATGTCCCTTAAGTAGCCTATGTGTACATGGGTTGCATAGATGTGAGGGCACATACATCCTTCAAAATTTTGTTTTTTAGAATGATTCAAGGAGGTATGGGGAATAATTTTCTGTAACGAGAATAGGGATAAGGCCAACAAGAGAATCAAAGATTTAGAGGTGGAATTTGATGCTATAATAGATTCCCCATAATGTGTGAGGTTAGAAGAGAAAATGATGGCCAAACTACAATATAAGTCTTCAAGAGTAGTTAGTTGAGGGTGAAGGTCTCCATAATTCAATGTAAGGACAACAACCAACACCAAAACAAGTCATAAAAAATCAATTCCTAAGGTGGGCATACTCATGTTTAGGTGTGATGAGAATACTCAGCAAAGCGATTTCACCATTAAAACTTAAAAACATAGTCTTACACAATTCTGGAAAAATGAAAATGACAAAAGAAAGGAAATCGTATTTGTCTCTAACACACAACTTCCTGAACTTCTTAACTATTGTATGACCACCACGATGGTATTTATAATCTTTACAGATTAAGTGGTCGACCATTGGAGGGTCAAAACTCTTCTAAAAATAGTAAATTACATTAATGATGTCGTAATTGCCGAAATGGAGTGAGCCAATAATTGGCCAACTTAACAACCCAAACCGAGTTGTCAAGAGTTCAATAGCTGGAGGGGGAAAACATGAGCAAAACCCATGTCTCTGATTCTCCCACCACGGGATGCCAATACCATAACTGCCAAATCACCCATCATTTTTGTGCAGGATAGAGTACCGGACCGAGTATCGGATTGAGTACCAGATGGAGTACCGAACTGAGTGCCAGAAGCAAAAACATTTTGGGATTTTTCATAGTAACACCAAAAATGTGAATTAGATTCATGGAAATATAGAAACATATTGAATTACACTTCAAGATCATAATAAAACATGAATTATGCATACCTGGTGTGGATCATAGCGTTTTGGCACAAAATCCCTTCAAAAAATTCTTCAAAGCATAAAAATGCATATATACATTCGGCAAAAGTATCTAATTAACGCCATAAAATCGATCATATCTCGGGCCCAACATTACCCCCACACTTAAGATTTTTCAAGTCCCACTGCAAACAAAAAGAAATTATCCCTCATGACTAAGCTTGCTGAGGAGGATCAACTTTAGAAGCTTCTCCTTCTTGCTGTGAAGACTTTTCCTTATGCCTCTTGTGTTTCTTTAGTTGTGCTCTAAGGATGTGGTTGGATTTGGTCATCTCATCAACCAACCGTTGAAGGGATTTTACCGTTGCTTGGAGGACTGCATTATCATGATGAAGGTCTGTGTCTATTGTCTTCCTTTCTTCCAACTGTTGAAGCAACTGAGAATTCTCTTTTTGTAGCTTCATAATGGCTGGGGCAAAATCAATGATCTCAGAGGAAGGCTTAGATCCTTTGAGAGATGTGGACAATCTATCATTCTTAGGATCTGGGGTAGGCATTGGTGAAGTAGGAGTAATAGGGGATTTATAAGGAGAGGTAGGCTCTGACTTTGTATTTCTTTGTGGCTCTAATCCATCCGCAAAAACTTCCCTAAATCTCTTGTGAGGGCTCTCAAGATCGAAGGACACTTGGATAGGCTCCGAAGCAGGCAAGGGTTTTGCATAAGGTTTTTCTCTTGTGCTCCGGGTACTCTTTCAAAAGGGTCCTTTACCAAATCGATTGGATCCCATCCTTTTTGTGGGAACTAAAGGAAGGTCTTGTTGAATTACTTCTTGGATATTTTTAGGTGTGGGATCAAGAGAGATTGAATGCATCGGGGGGTTAACAATAGGCTTCCTTTGATCTTTACTCTTGGTCTTTTTACTCGATGAGGAAGAAGGGCTTTCAACAAGCTTCTTGTATTGTTCCGGTAAGGAAATGGTTTGTGCAAGGGGATTTGGAGTCCATGGAGAGCGGGGCTTGGATGGAGAGACAGTCCTTAGGCCAAGTGGATTTTTGTTGGTCTTAATTGTCAAGTGAGGGTTTGCAAATTGATAGAAAAATTCATCCCAAGTTTTCCCCTATTTCTCTAATTAAGCTAAAACAAGGATTTTTACTAAGCCATGGTGAAATAGGTTGTTGTGGGGATTATTTACATTCTTCCTCACTTGAGAGGACATCTTTTCCAAGCTCTTTAGAAAGTAGAAGGGAAAATTCAAAGGTTTGTTGAACTGAAAATGAGCTAGCAATCTGAAATGACAGGTTTTGAAAGTGGAATATCTACCTTCGCATGTGATCAACCTTGTGATGAAGATGAGAGGGTTGATCAATTCCTCTTTTATCCATTCCATAGAATATACTTTTTCTATTGAGATGTTCTAGAATTTAGGCTTAAAAACCCTGTTATAACTTGAGCGCAACAACTGGTGGTTTTTGAACCATCTATCTCCCATTCTTGGAAGCTTCGTGGCTGCAACAATGGACTCTTATGAGACCCCAAAGGTAAGAGACTGAGGGAAAATTGCATGGATATGCCATCATCGTGCCCTCGCAAGTGGGATAAGAATGGCCCCCATCCTGTGCGCAAAAACATCTCTCTGCACTGTGCAAACTCAGGAATGGAAAAAAGATCTGCATAGGAAGAGGGTTCATACCTCTTGGGCATTGTGATGAGGTGAAGAAATAGACAGAGGTGAAATTTTCCAAGAGAGGCTGCGATCAGGCCAAGGGATGGCACAAATTGAGCATGAGCCGAACACGATTTGAACAAGGGAAGAAATGGAAGAGCGTGAGTGCGATTTCTTAGCACAGGGCAAGGCAAATGTCAAGGGTGAATTGGGATAATAGGTTACCCAGCCCGTATTTGAATGTGCCTATGGTGGAATTGGTTGCACACATGTGTGCACGAGCTTCCATGTGTGGGAAATTTCGAATTCGAAGGCACATTTTTGGGGGAAAGCTTAATGATGCACAGTTAGATCAATGTCCAAGTCTTTTGACTTGGACATTTGATCATGAACATGTATAAAGTTTGCATCTTCACTCTCAATTGCCTGTAACCAATTCAATTAAATTTCATTGAATCCTTGTTACCTGGAATTGTGGATAGTTACTGGTGTGTGAATTCATATGGCACTTCGTTCAACACCTCATATGGCACCTCATATGACACTTCATACGACACCTCTATGTTAAATATATTTTTACCGCCTGTAATAGATAGCCTGCAATATTGAAATTTTTTTGATAGTCACAGTGGTCAAGAGAAGAGGCAGAATGCTCCATTGTTGTTGATTTTTCCACCATGCTCACTCAATCCATTTGCATAGGACATGTAATGTCAAAACCCTACATTGAACAACTTATAGAAAGAATAACACATGTAATGTCAAACCTACAATGCACAATTTGTAACAAAAAATAAACCAATCGAGTGGTTTGTTAAGTATATGTTCAACAATTTATAGCACACAAGAGTTTAGCACTTCAAAAATAAGATGATTGTTGATGTAATAACCTGTATCATGAAAATAATACAAAAATTCTTACAAAGATTTATTTCTCTAGGTGAGGATCATTTGTCAACTCATGAACCCCTCCCCCACACCTAAGTATTGTGACACCTCACAATCAAAAGTATAGGAAACCAGTCAGTTCTCCCAATAGCTAAAGATTTATAGTATGTCAAGTGTAAAGATAAATTTCATAGATTGGTATGATGAGACGGTTAGAATATGGCCCCACCTATATGATAAGAGATCCTATATATAGATAAGAATAGGTAGGCAAGAGAGTTTCAAGATAGTCTTAGAGTTAGTTCCCAATGGAAATTTTATGGAGTTCATTAACCTTAGATTAAACATACATACTTCATGTCAGCTTTGTCTGCAAGTAATTCCGTACATCAGGACAAGTTTAAATTTATTATTTATTTTTGTCAGATTACCATCCTCGCTAGGTGGAATGCCCCACTTCCAACAAGCCTGTTCAGTACTCCGACGGGTTTACCTAGTCATACCATAGGCTGGTACCCACTGCCAATAGACCTGTTCAATATCCCAGTGGGTTAGCCTCTTACACCCTCAGAGACTAGCCCTCCATCTTTTAAGATTTTAGTATGAGATTGCTTTATGCAAGAAGATGGGGGGACAACTCTGAAAACAATTTTTTCTTTCTTTTTCAATTGGGATGGTATTTATGTTAGAGGATGAATTTCCATTATATTTCTTAGTGATTGTCCCAATGTAAGGGGTACTTAAGAAGACGTGGCCTATCTAAAGATATTATATAATCAAGCTATTTAGTGTGTAGTGGATGGTACCATCGAGAAAGAACAAAAAGGTATCTATATGCTCAACTCACTTTCTTCTTTTGTATTTATTGTGATGTTTCCATGAATAACCGCTAATTAGACCTCCTTACTACTCTTTAATAAAGAAACTTTACTCACTTACTCAAGTTTCTTGGAAAAAACTGTACGAGAGACCTCTAAGCTTGATGGTTATGGTATCACTTCCTTATACAATGGTGAAGAGTTTCAAGAGCAATTGTTTTGGAATGCCTTAAGAAAATGAAAATTTTTACAAGAATATGGCTAAGTACAATAAGTCAATATTCATTTGATGCTTAGTAGACAACAAAATTCAAGTGTAACAATGTTTTGAAATATTTCCTTGAAACTGTCTATTCCTGGTGAAATAAATACTTACAAAAATCTCTAGAATTGACTTATTAACAAAATTCAAAAAAACTATTTACATATGTACAGTAGAAAATTAATTTTTTTTTTCAAGAACAAGGGGGGACTTCCCCATCTACTAAAGCCAATTCCTTGTCAATTGACATGACTTGTAGAAAATCCTCTTTGGAAATGGGCTTATGATAAAATTTGAGTTGATGTCCATTTACTACAAAGGAGACTTGTCCATCATCAATTATTTTAATTTTTACAACTCCATTGTCATATATAGTGTCTACCTCATAAGGGCCCAACCACCAGGTGGTGAGTTTTCCTTTGAAGGTTTTGAACTGGGAATCAAACAACAGAGCCCAATCACTAGGTTGGAAGTGCTTCTTCTTAATAAAATTGTCATGCCACTTGCTCCTCTGGTTTTGGACTAATATTGTTCGTTGGATGTCATCTTGCTTGATCTCATCCAACTCATTCAATTGTAGGGCTCATTGCTTCTGAGCCTCATCTAAGTTTAATCCCAATTCTGTGACAATACAAAAGGTCCTTACTTGGAATTCTATTGGTAGAAGTACTTGTTTCCCGTACACTAGCTCATAAGGGGTATTCCCAGTGGTATTTCTCCAGGTGGTCTGATATGCCCATAGAGCCTCTGGAAGCCTATCAGCCCAATCCCGATAATGTATTTGAACAATCTTGGTCAAGAGAGCTTCCAGGAATTATTTGTAGATTCTACCTGACCATTAGCTTGCGGGTGGTATGGAGAAGATTTACAGTGTTTAATCCCATATTTCTCTGTTAGCTCTCTCATCAGCTTGGAAGTTAATTGAGTTCCTTGGTATTTAAAATTTCATGAGGGACACCGAAATGGGTAAAGATGTCTTCATAGATGAATTCGACAATAGACTTTTATGTATCCCTAAATAGGGCTTTTGCCTCTACCCACTTGGTGACATAGTTGATTAATCTGAAAAATTCCTCTATCATGGAGACAAAACTCATTTACTTAGGTTTTGTGATTTCTTCAAATGAACTGAAGATGGATCCCGAAAAATTGAAAGCAATCAGAGAATGGCTGTCACCAAATAATATCTTTGAGGTAAGAAGTTTCCATGGATTATCAATTTTTTACCGTATGTTTATCAGAAATTTTAGCGGGATTAGTGCTCAAATGATGGATACAGTGAAGAAAAGACACAAGTCTTTCAAATGGATAGAGAAGGCTGAGAGGAGCTTCAACATATTGAAGGAGAAGATCACAGAACAACTAATTCTGGTACTACCATATTTAGGAAAGACATTTCAAGTGAGATGTGATGAGAGTGGAGTTGCAATTGGAGGAGTCTTAAGTCATGGAAACAAACCTGTTGCATATTTCAGTGAAAATTTTAATGAAGCCGAGAAGAATTAATCCACATATGACAAGGATTTCTATGCCATAATTCAAGCCTTGAAGAAGTGGAGGCACTATCTCATACCAAAGGAGTTTGTTTTGTATAGCGATAACCATGATTTACAATTCATAACTAGATAGGAGAAATTAAACCAAAGACATGGCAAGTGGATAGAATTTATGCAAAATTTCACTTTTGTTATTAAACACATTTATGGTAACACTGAGAAGGTTGATGATGCATTGAACAAGAGAGTTTTAATTATGCAGGAATTTCAGGTCGAAACATTGGGTTTAGATCACCTTAAGGAAATGTACCACAGTGATCCATATTTCAGAGAGACATATGAAGCGTGTGCAAATCATGTACTCAGAGACAGATGCCAGTGGGTCGAATATATGATTTAGAATGGGTTGTTGTTCAAAGGATTCCATTTGTGTATACCAAGATGTTCGATGAGGGAGAATTTGCTGAAGGAAAAGCATAGTGGAGGCCTAGCCGGACATTTCGGCCATGACAAAACATTTTCCCAATTAAATGGTTCATATTATTGGCGAGGTACAAGAGAAGAGGTGAAGAGGTTTTGAACAAATGTAATATTTGTGACTATGCCAAGGGAAAGAAATAGAACACTGGGTTGTATCATCCATTGCCTATTCTAGAGAGGCCTTGTGATGCAATTAACATGGATTTCATGTTGGGATTTCCAAGGACACAAAGAGGAAGTGATTCCATATTTTTGGTAGTTGAAAAATTTTCCAAGATGGCACACTTTATCCCATGCCAGAAGACCATTGGTGCAATGCATGTTGCAAATTTGTTTTTCAGAGAGGTTGTGAGACTCCATGGATTTCCTAGGAGTATAGTTTCAGACAGGGATACCAAATGTTTTGGTCATTTCTGGAGGACGTTGTGGAATAAGTTGGGGAGAAAGCTATCTTTTAGTTTTTCATATCACCCGCAGATGGATGGACAGACCGAAGTGGTGAATAGAAGCATAGGAGATTTGTTGAGGAGTTTGGTCACTGAAAACCATAGTCAATGGGATTAGATTCTAGCACAAGCAGAGTTCACATACAATGACTCAGTGAACATAAACACATGGAAAATTCCATTTCAAATAGTATATGGGATGAATCTGAGAGGAGTATCGGAGTTGAGATATTTGAAGAAGAGCGAATTTAGGAGCGTTGGAGCCGAAGACTTCACTGCATAAATGAAGGAACTTCATAATCAGATCAAGGAATAGTTGAAGAAGAGAAGAAATGAATATAAACACAGATTTAATAAGCACAGGAGGAAGCTTGAATTTGAATTTGGAGATCAAGTTCTAGCACATCTGAGGAAGGATAGGTTCTCGAGGGGAACATATAATAAGTTGAAATTGAAAAAGATAGGTTATGGGTGTTATATATGAACTAAAAACACACTAAAACCCCTCAATTAAATTGTCAACCCGGGGTAAGTAAACTTAGAGTTGTAGAAAAATATATGCCAAGGTAGAAGGATTGGTAATAGTATAGTCTAACTAAGGAAGTGGCTATCTAAGGGCTAATTTATTCAAGCAAAGCTATCTAATAAGCAAACCCTACTAAGAAAATTTAAACTATGTAATCTAAGTACTTTTGAACCAAGGATTGATGGATAGTTCTAGGAAAGAAAATGAAAACCTTACTAAGAAAACTAACTGAATCATGACAATAAGCAAAAGAAAACTATTTAAGCATAACAAATAGCAATAGAAAACTACTTTAACTAGTCTATTTGAACTCAATTAAACAACTATCCTATGAAAGCAAGTAAATAAACGAGAAACTATATTATCAAAACAAGAATAGATAAGTAAGCAATTAACCTATTAAATAAAGTAAACAACTAACTAACCTAGGATAACTTCTACATCAATTAAACTAATTAAGACTACTCAATAAACAACTAACTAAGCTAAGAGGCAAGTGAACTCTATTCTTAATACAACTATCTCTAATTTACAAAAGGAAATCTACTTAATTAAAAGAAAGAAGGATTAACAACTAATTTTTAATCTATGATAAGAAAATTAATCTTTAATCTATCAAAGACAAGGACTATTTATCCTACAAAAGCAAGAAAGCTATTTTCTGATCTATGAAAGCAAGAAACTATCTTTTAACCTATGAAAGCTCAAATATAGTGTTGATGATTGTGTGAATTCCTCTGGTGTCTTATAATATCACGATGGCACTTAACAATGAAATATAATTCAAGGGGGATAAACTCGATATTGACTTCAATAGTAAAATGAAAAGTATGAATTAGGCAATCCAATGAAAACTTAGCCATTACAGAAACAAAATCAATTATCCTGCATATCCATGCGATTATTACTCATGCATTAATCATCAACAGTATAACAAGATTATAAAATTCAATTTCACTCTATACTACGTAAGCAAACTCATAACTAAATTCAATCATTAACTAAAAATTGGAATTGCAACCTAAATCTAAAAAAGAAATTGCATAAAGTAAAACTAAGCTAGACCTATTTCAATAATTCAAATTGCAAAAAGGAAAATGCTTATAAACATAAATTAAACATGCTTCTAACATATAACAAGTAAACTAATGAGAAAATTAATTAACAACTACTTAAGAAATATCTAAATAACAATTAAATAAACAATCTACAAATGAAAACTAGAACTAATACTATCCATCCATCAAAGCCTTGTTAAAGAAAACATAAATTAAAATTCTGTTCTAAAACTCTGTTTCAAACTCTATTTTGAACTTGATTTTAAAAGCATAAAGAAAATATAATCTAATATTTAATCACACATGGGGTTAGTGTCTAAGTTTTCAAACTTGTTTCTTCTAACTACAAAGTGAGTGCATATTGACAAAATCCTTCATACTAACCTGCAAAAGGAAACTAAAACAATTAAACTATAACAACAAATTATATAACAAAGAAATAAAGTAGCAATTCATGTACATGAACTAAAATAAAAGACATCTATGTTATGTTATTCATAAACAAACTTATAGAACAGTTACCAGACTGCTGGTGGGCCCCCCAGCAAGTCAGTGGTCACTCCTCAAATGCACACCACAAACTCAGCAAAGCGATTTCACCATTAAAACTTAAAAACACAGTCTTACACAATTCTGGCAAAATGAAAATGGAAAAGCACAGGAAATCATATTTGTCTTTAACACACAACTTCTTGAACTTCTTAACTATTGTATGACCACCACGGTGGTATTTATAAGATTTACAGACTAAGAGGTCGACCACTGGAGGGTCAAACCTCTTCTAAAAACAATAAATTACATTAATGATGCCCTAACTGCCGAAATTGAGCGAGCCAATAATTTCCCAACTTAACAACCCAAATCGAGTTGTCAAGAGTTCAGTAGATGGAGGGGGAAAGCACGAGAAAAACCCATGTCTCTGATTCACCCACCACTGGCCGTCAATACCATAATAGCCAAATTTCCTATCATTTTTGTGCAGGACACAGTGTCAGACAGAGTGCCAGACCGAGTACCAGATTGAGTACCGGATGGAGTACCAGACTGAGTATCGGAAGCAAAAACATGCTGTGATTTTTCCTTGTGACACCAAAAATGTGAATTAGATTCATGGAAATATAGAAACATACTGAATTACACTTCAAGATCATCATAAAACATGAATTATGCATACTTGGTGTGGATCATAACGTTTTGGCACAAAATCCCTTCAAAAACTTCTTCAAAGCATTAAAATGCATATATACATTTGGAAAAAGTATCTAATTAACGCCATAAAATCGATCATAACTCGGGCCCAACAATAGGGCTATGTAAAATCTTGAGAAGATTTGGAGAAAATGCTTATGAAATAGGGTTTCCAGAAGATGTGTGTATATCACCCATATTCAACATGGCTGACATGTATCTTTACAAGGAAGATAGAACCGAAGGGTCAGAATATTGAGGAGAGATTCAGTGGAGAAAGTAGATGCCTCTAGCAGAAAATCCGCAAATGGAAAAGATCATAGATCAATGAGTTGGTAAGAAGACTAGAAGGGGAATGTATTTTGAGTATTTAGTAAAGTGGAAAGAACGACCAATAAAAGATGCCAGTTGGGTTGGTGAAGCAGACATCCAGAAGCATGGAAAATCAATGGAGGAGATCATGGACAGGAGTCCATAAATTTTTCAGCGAGAAGAGTATGATGCAGGAGCATCGCCAACAAGGCACAAGCGGGAGATAGCTGGGCGCACTAGTGAGTATTTTGAATTTCAAAGATAATGTATTAATGTAATATCTACTAAAAAAATAGGATCGTGGAGAAATAAAATAAAACAAATGTGGAAATAAAATTTAGAAGATACACAATACAATAGAGACACAGATATACGTGGTTCACCCAGTGTGGGCTACGTCCACCAAAGAAATTGTCAGGTCCTTCCTTTATTATTATCCAGAAATTGAAGGGATACAACCTACACCAAACCCGCTGTAACTTCCTCTTATTTCTCTCACAGTATCCTCTCTCAGAATACAATATTTGCCATCATGCATAGACGTAATACATTTCCCTCATAACAGAGGGTTGCCTTCTAGGGAAAAAAACCCTAACATAATTTGTACCATTAGATCTGTGACCTTATAATGAACGGTCTAGATTTACAATGAAATTACAATATACATTTACAAGGAAATTTTTCCTTTGGAGGCTTTGCCCTCGGACCCCCATCGGGGGATGTTGCCCCCGAACCCCCGCCGGTGGCCCACTTTCCCCCGAACCCCATAGAGGGGGTAACCCTCCTCTATACTCCCTCGCGTGGAAGAGTGTACATTCTTCTGGGGTGTAAAGTCTTCATGGGGTATAATCACAACTGGAAACAAAGACCTTTGAATCAGGAAGATAATCAGGCTCCACAACCAACAATCTCTCTCTTGGAGACTGATCTCAACAACTCCACCACTGTTGTATCTACTAGACTATGAACCTTCTTGGACCTGAAAAATTTCTCATATACATCTTCATGTTTGAAGACCAACTGAAACTAAGCAAGAACTCAGTTTCTCCCTGGTTACTCCCTTTGTTAACATGTCTGCATGATTCTGGCTAGTGTGTATCTTTTCCAACTTCAAATGTCCATCTTCTAAGACGGATCGTATGAAATGGTACCTCAGTTGTATATGCTTATTTTTTGAATGAAAGGATGAGTTCTTTGCAAGATGAATGACACTCTCACTGTCATAGTACAACCCATTGTTCTCCTGGTTCTTTCCCAATTCCTCCATAAACCTCTGTAATCAAATCATTTCTTTACTAGCCTTTGTAGCATCAACATACTCTGCTTCTATTGTTGAAAGTGCAACAACCTTTTGTAGTTTTGAAATCCAACTTACTGTTGTTCCACCTATAGTAAAAACATACCCTATGGTGCTCCTCCTTCTATCTTTATCACATGCCATATATGAATCAACATATCCCTGTAGAAAAGTGTCTGAACCTCCAAAGCATAATGCATGACTAGTAGTACCTCTCAAATACCCGAGAATCCACTTTACTGCCTCCCAATATTTTTTACCTGGATTGTTCATATACCTTCTCACAACTCCCACTGCATGTGCAATATCTGATCTTGTACAAACCGTCCCATACATCAAGCTGCCAACTGCTGATGAATAAGGGACCTTGGACATGTATTCTATCTCCTCTTGTGTCTTGGGAAACATTTCTTTAGTTAATTTGAAATGGCTGGCCAAAGGTGTGCTATCTGTTTTTTCATTCTACATTCTGAACCTCTCCAACACCTTCATTATGTACTCACCCTGAGACAATGCCAATTTGTGACTTTTCCTGTCTCTTGTTATTCTCATACCAAGGATTTTCTTTGCAACACCGAAATCCTTCATCACAAATGAATTATCTAATTTCTTCTTGAGCACATTTATATCTTGCATATTAGACCTTGCAAAGAGCATGTTATATACATACAATAGCAAGATAATATATCTTCCATTTTCTATCTTTTTAAAATAAACACAGTGATCAGAATGACATCTACTATAACCTTGTTCTGTCATAAACTTGCCAAACTTCAAATACCACTGCCTTGGAGCTTGATTTAGGCCATACAAGCTCTTCTTGAACCTACATACCAAATTCTCCTTTCCTTTGAACTCATACCCCTATGGCTACTGCATATAGATTTCTTCCTCCAAATCCCCATGGATAAAAGATGTTTTTACATCTAACTGCTCAAGAAGTAAATATTCTACTACCACAAACTCAAAATAGTCCTAATTGAAGTCATTTTAACAACATGAGAAAATATTTCATCAAAATCTATACCTTTCTTTTGTGCAAGCCCCTTTACAACAAGTCTAGCCTTGTATTGCTTTTCTCCTCCATCTTCTTCCTTCAACTTGTAAACCCTTTTATTGTGCAATGCTCTTTTTCCTGCAGGCTGAACCAAGTCCCAAGTCTAGTTATTTACTAGGGAATCCATTTCCTCCTTCATGCCTTGCTCCCATTTATTTTTGGTGTCTACCTGCATTGCCTCTTCATAACATTATGATTCACCAGAATTAATCAACAATAAATAATACAATGAAGGAGAGTATCGTTCACAAGGTATACTTAAGTTGGTATATCTTCTAACAAAACTTGCATGAGTTTGAGGTACTTGTTGCTCCTGTTGTTGTACATTTTGATTTTTTGGTTCCTTTGGAATTTCTTTTCAAGTGATCTCATCAAGCACTGTGTATTTTGGTTTTTCTTTTTCCTGTTTCTTTCCCTGCAACTGATCTGTGTACATGATCTTGTCATTGAATATGACATCTCTACTCCTAATGATTTTGTTATTTTCATAATCCCATAAGCAATAACCAAAATCATTAACACCGTATCCAATAAATGTACACTTCTTGGATTTTGGCTCAAGCTTTGTTCTATTTTCTTTATCAATATGGACAAATGCTTCACAACCGAAAGTCTTCAAAAAAGAACAGTTTACCCTTTTTTCTGTCCATGCCTCCTCTAGAATTCTACCATCCAAAGAGCTTGAAGGTCCTCTATTTATTAAGTAAACAACAATATCTACAACATCTTCCCAGAACTGTAAGGGAAAACAAACATGCAATCTCATACTCTTGCACGCTCCATGATTGTCCCATTCATCCTTTCTGACACACCATTTTCTTGTGGTGTTCTTGGAATTGTCTTCTCTCTACGAATCCCATGGTATGAAAAGTAACCATCAAACTCCTTTCTGCAATATTCACCTCCATTATCTAATCTAAGACACTTCAACTTTTTTCTTGTCTCATTCTCAACCAAAGCTTTCCATTTCTTAAAAGTATCAAAAACATCAGATTTTTG
>JASDQU010297645.1:0-13985 GCA_032191745.1 Picea mariana | reverse complement strand
CACATGAACAATTTGCCTTGCTAAATCAAGCTCGAAGGCTCCGTTATGTAATTGTTTCAGGATTACTAAACACAAATACTTTTCCCAATTATGAATATTTTTATTTTCTCCTCTTAAATAGATTTCCAATGCCTATACTCTCGTCCCATTCTAAGTTTGTAGTTGAAATTTACATCACCTAGAAGTTAAACAACTCATGTATTTTTTGTTCTTTTGTTGGTGCAATTCAACACCGTAGACCATCTTCCATCATCAATGGACAAAAATTGGGAGAACTAGACCTTTTTTTTGTATTGGTCATTAATGATATTCTTGTATGTGAATGCTCAACCTTGTTGGTTGGGCGTTTCTCTTGTGAACTTTCCTTGCATTGCCTCTGGAAACCCCAAGTTTTTTTTCCCACCACACCTGTGTCGCTGGCTCTTTCGGTTTTGTTGGTTGGGTGCTCCTCTTGCCAACTCGGCTTGCCTTTGGGCACCCCTCTTTCCAAATTGCCTTGCAATGCCTCTAGAAACCCCAATTTTTCCTTACATTGGTCATTTCATTGGTCCCTCTCTCTTTCAGTTTTGTTGGCTGGGTGCTTCTCTTGCATTTGGGCACCCATATTGCCTTGTATTTCCTTTGGAAACACCAATTTTTTTTCCCACCACACCTCTGTCACTGGCTATTTCGTTTATGTTGGTTGGCTTCTCCTCTTACCAACCCGGCTTGCCTTTGGACGTCGCTCTTGTCAACTTGCCTTGCATTGCCTCTGGAAACCCCAAGTTTGTCTTGCATTTGGGAAATGCCAAATTTTTTTTTCCACCACACTTGTGTGGCTATCTCTTTCAGTTTTTTTGGTTGGGAATTTCTCTTGCTAACTTGCCTTGCATTGCCTTTGGAAACCCCAAGTTTTTTCTCCAACCACACCTATGTCGTTGGCTCTTTCAGTTTTGTTGGTTGGGTGCCACTCTTGCCAACTCGGCTTGCCTTTGGGCACCCCTCTTTCCAACTTGCCTTGCATTGCCTTTGGAAACCCCAATTTTGCCTTGCATTTGGGAAACCCCTAGTTTTTCTCCCACCACACCTGTGTCGTTGGCTCTTCGGTTTTCTTGGTTGGGTTCCCCTCTTGTGAACTTTCGGTTAATTTTGAATTTTGGCCCCTTTTCAAAGACTAAGTTGATTTGAAACTTCCGCCCCTTTTTAGACTTCAACCATTGTTCAAAATTAAGTCCATTAGGACTATTTCCATGTATTTCATCAGTCATTGGCCACTTTTTAAACTTTTCCCAACATCCATACTGACGCAGACCGCACCCGCAGGCACGTCCGCTCACAGGATCTTCTTCTTTTCACTCGACTTGAAGAACTCAAAGGTTCTTCTATTTCCCTATCGGGAAATATGAACCCACAGAAACTCTTCTCATGATTCCCTCTCTTTATTTATCAGGGAATCGGACTTCGCGACTTTGCGAGGTCAGTGGTCGAGCGCTGATGTTTCGAATCCCCGAACACCGATACGAGTCAATGCTGAACCTTCCTTTCTGTATCGGGAATTGCTCTATCGTGATTTCGCCACTCGCAGTGTCAAACACTTCATTTCCACAACTCCTGATACCTGATGTGCCGAAACTCCGACACATGTGCGAGCTGACTATTCAATCGCCGCTTCACTCCTATTGGGATTTTGAACTTCGCGGGATCGCGAATCCTGATGTCAAAGTTTCATAACTTCTCGCTGTGAGATCCCGATAAGACGTGCCACCTATCCACTCACCTTCTTCGCTGCAGCCCAGACTATTTCCTTTAGCTGTCGGGATATCGCGTATCGCAATATCGTGATTCCCGTTGAAATGTTTTGGAGTTTCAATCCACAAAACCCCTATATGTCGATCCACGAGTAGACTCGATGGTCCTCGTGGACCTGTTCAATGGCTCTGCCCCTCCAGAGATTTGAACCTTTTGGGAATACGTTGTCGTATCTCCCTTGCACCTCTCCAAGATCTGACAACCCACAGAATGTCGCGAATTCTCTTCGGAGAATACCGACCGTCTATCTTTCCCGATGAATTTTGCGAAATGAACCAAGTACTCCTCCACGAAGACTTGTCCACCTGCGCACTACTTGCGACGCTTCTGTGCCCAACTGCACCTTTGGGATGAATGAGAACAAAAGCTATCTCTATCTGAACCCTCTATCAACACACTCCTTGCGGACACTTCAACTGCACTCCTTGCAGGAATCCTCTGGCTCAAATAGAGAAACAATTGAAACTCATTCCCTCTTCCTCTCAGACTTCAATTCAAACATGAAATCATATGCACAGCATATAAAATAAAATATATAACTAGAAGTAAACATTCATGAGCATGTTAACATCAATACACAAAGAATAGACACAAAACCATGAAATTTGAATCCAAGCTTTCTATTAATTCAAATGTCTGTACATGGGTGTTCTTACACAACTCTCTGCATGCTCTTTCTCTCTTCAACAATGTTGCTTCATCATCTTACAATGCATAATGAGGGTGTCTATATCCCGTTTCCCTCTTGCGCTTTACAACTGTCTAGTCTAGAATTAAATTCTATCTGCCTTACATTAACTATCTTAAATGCCGTCTACCTACTAAAGGACAAGAGCAATCCGCTGAAGGTCCATTTACAATATACAAGTGCGCTTCATTAAATTTTTACATTTAAGATTGTGCAACAATTTCCAAGGTGATTTCAAAAATTGTGCTGGCTTGTCCAGCTATCCTCTACTTCTGCGCTGGCTCACTTGATGTGTTGGCGATGCTCTTGCATCATACTCCCTCGCTTGAAAAATTTCATGGGCTCCTATCCATGAGCTCCTGCATGGTCTGTCCATGCTTCTATATCTCTGCTTCAGTCTCCCAGCTGGCATCTTCAACTGGATGGTTCTTCCATTTGACCAGATACTCAAAGTATTGCTTTCGCCTGGTCCTTTTACCAATTTGTTTGTCTAGTATGCACTCCATCTGCGGCTTCTCTACAAATGGCATATGCTTTGTCCACTGGATCACTGGCTACTCAGTTCCAGTCTCTGTTTCCTCAGCTCTATATGGGTACAAATCAGAGATATTGAATATCGGAGAAATTCTGATCCCATCGGGTAACTCAATCTCGTAAGCATTTGCCCCGAACTTTCTCAAGACCCTACATGGTCCGATCTTCTTCATTTTAAACTTATTATATGTTCCTCTCGGGAACCTTTCCTTTCTCAAATGTGCCAGAACCAGATCACCAACTTCAAACTGAAGTTGTTTCTTATGCTGATCTGCTCTGCGTTTATACTCTTGACTTGATTCCAGCAATCGCTGCTTCACCTGGCTGTGAAGTTCCTTCATCGCCTTTGTCAATTCTTCTGCACTAGCGCTGCTAGTCGCAGTCTGTTCTGAATCCCTCAGTTCATAAATTCCTTTTGGCTACATCCCATAGACAACCTGAAATGGACTTTTCCCTGTACTCCAATTCACTGAGTCGTTGTATGAAAACTCTGCCTGTGGTAATAGATGGTCCCACTGGCTGTGGTGCTCTATCACCAAGCTTCTCAACAAGTCTCCCAGACTTCTGTTGACCACTTCCATCTGTCCATCCGTCTGAGGATGATACGCTGAACTAAACAACAAGTTAGTTCCCATCTTCTTCCATAAGGTCCTCCAGAAATGCCTTATGAATTTAGTATCTCGATCCGAAACTATACTCTTCGGTAGCCCATGAAGTCGAACTCTTTAAAGAACAGGTTCGCAATGTGAGTCGTGTCACTAGTTTTCTGACATGGAATGAAGTGTTCCATCTTAGAAAATCTATCCACCACCACAAAGATTGAATCACAACCTCTTTGTGTTATTGGCAACCCCAATACAAAATCCATGCTAATCACATCCCACAGCCTCTCTGGTATGGGAAATGGTTGATAGAATCCTGCATTCTGCTTCCTTCCCTTCGAATGCTAGCAAATTCTACATCTGTCAACAAACTTATTGACATCAGTTCGCATTCCCGGCCAAAAATATGATTCATTCAACTTCACGAATGTTTTGTCGTGACCGAAATGTCCTACCAATCCTCCACTGTGTTTCTCCTTCAACAAGTTCTCCCTCGTGGAGCATTTTGGAATACACAGTTGATTACCTCTGAACAATAATCCTTCCTGGATCATATACTCTATCGATTGGCTTCTGTCTCTGAGAACTGGATTCTCAGCTACTTCATATTCTTCTTTAAAATCCTGATCATCTGCATACATGTCCCTGAGATCATCAAAACCTAACGTCTTGACTCAGAACTCCTGCAACAACAAACACTTCCTGCTCAAAGCATCAACAACTTTGTTAGAAGTACCAAAAATATGTTTTATCACAAAAGTGAAATTTTGCATATACTCAACCCATTTAACATGCTTCTGATTCAACTTCTCCTATTCAGTCACAAATTGCAGTGCATGATTGTCATTGTAACATACAAACTCCTTCGGGATCGAGTAATGCCTCCATTTCTTCAATGTCTGTATGATAGCATAAAACTCCTTGTCATAAGTGGAGTACTTCAATTTCGCTTCATTCATGTTCTCACTGAAGTACGTTATTGGCCTGTCTTCTTGACTTAAGACTGCCTCAATTGCAAACCCACTTGCATCGCATTTCACTTGAAATGTCTTTTGGAAATCTGGCAACAACAAAACTAGTTGTTCTGTAATTTTCCTCTTCAACAGATTAAAAATTTTCTCAGCCTTTGTTGTCCAGTGAAAAGACTTATGCCTCTTCTTCACTGTATCCATCATTGCTGTGCTAATCCCACTGAAATTCCTGATGAATTTTCGGTAGAAACTAGCCAAACCGTGAAAACTTCTCACCTCGAAAATATTCTTCGGTGATGGCCAATTCTTGATCACTTCCACCTTATTCGGATCCATCCTCAACTCATCTGCAGAAATAACAAACCCCAATTAAATGAGCTCTATCTTCATGAATGAGGAGTTCTTCATATTTATCAATAGCTTCTCCTGCTGTAGCTTCTGCATCACTGTAGCCAAATGCTTCAAGTGTTCTGCCACTGATTTACTGTAAATCAGTATGTCATCCAAATACACAATGACAAATTTCTCGATGAACTCCCTCAGGACTTCGTTCATCAACCTCATGAAGGTACTCGATGCATTTGTTAAGACAAACAGCATAACAAGCCATTCATACAACCCTTCGTTGGTTTTTAATGATGTCTTCCATTCATCGCATTCTCTCATGCAAATCTGGTGATATCCACTTTTCAAATCAACCTTTGAAAAGCACTTTTCTCCACTCAAGCAATCGATTAGATCATCCATCCTTGGCAATGGAAATCTGTATCTGATGGTTATATATTTATCACCCTTGAGTCAGTACACATCCTCCAGCCTCTGTCTTTCTTTGGACTGAGTACTATCGGAACAACACACGGGCTCAAGCTTTCCCTGACCAAACCTTTGTCCAATAACTCCTAGACCTTCCTTTTAACCTCTTCGTTCGCTTGTGGCGTTAATCTGTATGTGGCTTTGTTCGGAAAACTAGATCCTGGTATGAGATCGATATGATGACTCACACTCCTCATCGGTGGCAACGAACAAGGAAATTCGTCCACTACAATATCAGGGAACTCTTCCAACAGTTCCTGAATTTATTCTGGTAAATCATCCACTCTTGTGCTAGCCAGAACAATCTTCGGTTTTTTGACCACAATAAACTGTGTATCCTCCTTCTTCTTAACCTCATTAAGGAGTTCCTTCCCACTCATGAGAAGTATTGTGTTTCTTACTTTCGGCTTCACCTCTTTATCCTTTATCAGAAGCAACATGTGTGTCCTCCCATTCTTCTCTGGGGTGTATGTGTTCATTCTCCCATCATGAATCACATTCCTGTCATATTTCCATGGTCTACCCAGTAATATATGACAAACATCCATAGGAATGACATCACACAATATCTTATCATTATATCCTCCTATCTTGAATTCAACCAAGAATTGTTTAGTAATAGTTACCTGGTGTCCTTTCTATAGCCACGAAACTCTGTATGGGCTTGGATGATCAATCGTCTCCAGCTCCAGCTTCTCTACCATCTCTGTAGATATGAGATTATCCATGCTACCACTATATACTATGACCTTGCATACCCTGCCCTTGGTCTTGCAAGAAGTCCTAAAAAGTCTGGTCCTTTGGACTGAACTCTCCACCTCCTTCTCTGGTCTCAAAAGGACTTTTCACATCATTAGCGATCTTCCGCCTTTAGCGTCTTCTGCCTCAACATCCCACCTCTGTGCTTCGGCGATGTGAGCTTCTCCAATTTCCTTCTTTTTATCTAGACACTCATAAGACTTGTGTCCATTCTTCCCACATGTGAAGCATGTGATTACTCCACCTCTGCCTCTTCCTCTACCTCTAGTATGAGGAAAAGTGTTGTTGTCAGCATAATCTCCTCTCTGCTCATTATGATGTCCTCTCTGTTGAACATATTTCCCACGCTATGAACTTCCACCTCTCTCTGTACAGGTCTAAGGTTTCTTCCATTCCTCCTTGGGCTTCTGGTATTTGTCCTGGGCCACTGACTTGCCTCTGGGCTGACTTCTGCCTCGGCCCCTCTGAATCTGTTTTTGGCTCAGCTTCTCCTCCGCTTTCAGAGCCATCTGATAAGCATATTCCATCATCCATATGGTTACCATGCTCATCTCATCCTGGATATCATATCTCAGGGCATTCATATATCTAGCAACTTTTTCATCATCGCTCTCCCGATGACCTACCCTGATGTTCAGTTTATAGAATTCCTCAGTGTATTCTTTCACTGTCATGAGCTTCTGTCTCAGGTTCTACATCCTCCTAAACAGAGTAATTTGATAATCCCTGGGGATGAATTTTGCCTTCATCTTCGCGATCATTCGATCCCAGCTCTTGATCTTTTGCTTGCCCTTGCAGCATCTGTCAGCTTGTAGTTCATCCCACCACAATGTTGTGTGTCCCTTCAAGCGTGTGACAGCATGCTTGACTTTCTTGTCCTCTTAGACGTCTTCATAGTCGAAGTAAGTATGCAGAGCTCTAATCCAATCTAGAACCTCCTCTGCATCCAAGTTTCCTTCATAAACTCGAATGTCCATATTTTCTCTTGCACCCATCCTGGTAATAGCTTTGATCAAATGCTCATTTGATGCATCTTCAGCTACAACTTCCTCCTCACATTCAGTCTCAATCTCGCTTTCAGAATCGCTTAGATCCCCTGCACTGGCTGTGCATCTTTGCGCTGTCTCCATGTCTCCGAGTCTTGTTCGGAGATCACGCATCTGTCTCTCCATTTCTGGATCTTCCATCTGCCTGCCTCTTCATCGCGGCATTTTCCTATCTTCTGGATCGGGTGATTGTCTTTCTCTCCTCGGTGGCATGGTGAATTCTCTTCTCTGCTACAGAAAGAAAAGAACCCTTTTGTGCTCTGATACCAAACTGACGCAGACCGCACCCACAGGCACATTCGCTCACAGGATCTTCCTCTTTTCACTCGGCCCGAAGAACTCAAAGGTTCTTCTATTTCCCTATTGGGAAATCTGCACCCACAGAAACTCTTCTCACAATTCCCTCTCTTTACTTATCGTGGAATCAGACTTCGTGACTTCGCGAGGTCAGTGGTCGAGCGCTGATGTTTCGAATCCCCAAACACTGATACGAGTCAATGCTGACCCTTCCTTTCTGTATCGAGACTTGCTCTATCACGATTTCGCCACTCGCGGTGTCAAACACTTCGTTTCCCTGACTTCGGATACCCGATGTGCCGCAACTCCGACACACGTGCGAGTTGACTATTCAATCGCCGCTTCACTCCTATCAAGATTTCGGACTTCGTGGGATCGCGAATCCTGATGTCAAAGTTTCGAAACTTCTCGCTGCGAGATCCCGATAAGACGTGCCACCTTTCCACTCGCCTTCTCCGCTGTGGCCCACACTGTTTCCTTTAGCTGTCAGGATATTGCTTATCACAATATCATGATTCTCGTTGAAATTTTTTGGAGTTTCAATCCACGAAACCCCGATATGTTGATCCATGAGTAGACCCGACGGTCCTCGTGGCCCTGTTCAACGGCTCTGCCCCTCCTGAGCTTTGAACCTTCTGGGAATACATCATTGTATCTCCCCTTCACCTCTCCAAGATCTGACGACCTACGGAATGTCGTGAATTCTCCTCGGAGAATACCGAATTTCTATCTTTCCCGATGAATTCTGTGAAATGAACCAAGTACTTCTCCACGAAGACTTGTCCACCTATGCACTACTTGCGACGCTTCTATGCCCAACTACACCTTTAGGATGAATGAGAACAAAATCTTTCTCTATCTGAATCCTCTGTCAACGCACTCTTTGCGGACACTTCAACTGCACTCCTTGCAGGAATCATCTGGCTCAAATAGAGAAACAATTGAAACTCATTCCCTCTTCCTCTCAGACTTCAATTCAAACATGAAATCATATACACAGCATATAAAAGCAAATGTATATCTAGAAGCAAACATTCATGAGCATGTTAACATCAATACACAAAGAATAGATACAAAACCATGAAATTTGAATCCAAGCTTTCTATTAATTCAAATGTCTGTACATGGGTGCTGTTACATAGCTCTCTGCATGCTCTTTCTCTCTTCAACAATCTTGCTTCATCATCTTACAATGCATAATGAGGGTGTCTATATCCCATTTCCCTCTTGCGCTCTACAACTGTCTAGTTTAGAATTAAATTATATCTGCCTTACATTAACTATCTTAAATGTCGTCTACCTACTAAAGGAAAAGAGCAATCCACTCAAGGTCCATTTACAATATACAAGTGCGCTTCATTAAATTGTTACATTTAAGATTGTGCAACAACTTCCAAGGTGATTTCAAAAATTGTGCTGGTTTGTCCAGCTATCCTCCGCTTCTGTGCTGGCTCGCTTGATGTGTTGGCGATGCTCCTCCATCACATACTTCAAAATTAACTCCATTGGAAACTCTAAAACATCACCCATCATGCAAATTCAAACTTTGTACCACTGGCCCTCTTATAAACTTCAAGGTGTTTATGGACTAGGTCATTAGGCCTCTTCCAATATTTGGACCATATTTGAACATTAGGGCCAAATTTAACTTCAACCCATTCTTGAACTTTGGGCCATTACAAAATTTTAAGCATTTCTCCAACTTTGGCCCACTTCTAAACTTCAGGGCATTTTGGAATATTGATCTATTTTTTAATTTAATCCCCTTGGGCCATTCTGAAACATTGCTCATCGAGCAATTTTAAAACTTTAGGCCATCGACACTTTTTTGAACTTCAATCCATCCTACCACTTTTTAAACTTCATCTAATAACAATACTTTGAACGTAAGCCCCCTGAGCATTCTGAAACAAGGATAATGGGCCACTTTGGTATGGGGGCATTGAGCCATTTCAAAAGATTGGGCTTCTTATGAACTTTTTCAAAACTTAATAGGAAGGCCATGATTTCAGCACTTGGACCTACAAATTTACGCAACTTTATGCAAATTTACGTAACTTTACGCAACATGCAACTTTATGCAACAATGCAACTTATGCAACTTTATGCAACTTCACGCAACTTTATGCAACTTATGCAACTTTACGCAACTTTATGCAACATGCAACTTTATGCAACAATGCAACTTATGCAACTATGCAACTATATGCAACTTATGCAACTATGCAACTATATGTGACTTATGCAACTATATGCAACTTATGAATGTGTGACCTATATCCTCCTAATGAAACTTATGAATGCAACTATATCCTCCTAATGGCTCTAAGTTCCTTCTTAGAGGCCTTGAGAGCCAACTATGATGCATAAAACCTGTGAATGGCGCCCATATGGTGTCCTAATAGCCATTATTATTATTTAAAGCACACCAATGTTGCCCATATTCCTAATTGGAGGCCTTGATCATGGTCATTAAGCACATAAGGTTCATTTAAATCCTAATTCCCTTTTCTCCTTCCCTTGATGATGGTAGAAGCATAAACTCATATATGTGAAGTGAAAAAATACTACTAGTCTCCAAATCCCACCTTGAGGCCAAATATCCCTTAAACATTATCTACATGATCATTCAATGGTTAGTTCATAGACCTTGAGGCCAAATATCTCTTAAATAATATCTACATGGTTATTTGAGGCCTAGTTCACGGGCCTTGAATTTGAGAACTTTCATTGTGAGCTTAAAGTTCATGTTTTCTTCCCCTAGACATGGTACAATCCTTGAGAACCGTTCTTATTATGAAAAAACTATTAATGGCACCAAAGATCCCACACAGAGGCTACAGATTTTTACATATGTCTTGTGTTGTTTTTTGACAACTTCATCATTAAGATTAATCCTAAGAAGATTTAAATAGGACCTAAAAACCTTATGTAAACGTACCAATGGTTCCAAATGAAACTATATTGCAACTTATGCAACTATATTGCAACTATATACTCAAATATTGGTGAGTGGTCAAATGCAACTATATTGCAACTTATGCAAGTATATTGCAACTTATGCAACTATATTGCAACAATTTCGTATGCAACTATATTGCAACAATTTTGTATGCAACTATATGAAACTATGCAACTATGCAACATGTAACTTATGCAACTTCAATAACTTTATGGAACTTTACGCAACTTTATGCAACTTATGCAACAATGCAACTTATACAACTATGCAACTATATGCAACTATATGCAACTTATGTTGCCTTGCAACTATATGCAACTATATGATGGATAGGTGTGGCAATTTCAACTTTATGCAACTAAATGCAACTATATGAAACTATGTTGGTACTATATTGCAACTTATGCAACTATATGCAACTTATGCAACTATATGCACGTAAGAATATTTAAATAGGACCTAAAAACATTATGTTCTTTCCATGATCATGGAGAAGACATAAGTTCCAAAATGTACCTTATGCAACTTATGCAACTATATGCAACTTATGCAACTATATTGCAACTTATGCAAGTATATGCAAGTATATGAAACTATATGCAACTGATGCAACTTATGGAACTATTTGCAACTTATGCAACTATATTGCAACAATTTTGTATGCAACTATACACAACTATGCAACTATTCAACATGCAACTTATGCAAGTTATGAAACTTATGAAACTATATTGCAACTTATGCAACTATATTGCAACAATTTCGTATGCAACTATATGCAACTATGCAACTATGCAACATGCANCTTTACACAACTTTATGCAACTTTACACAACTTATGCAACAATGCAACTTATGCAACTATGCAACTATATGCAACTTATGAAACTATGCAACTATATGCAGCTATATGACGGATAGGTGTGACAATTTCAACTTTATGCAACTATATGCAACTATGTTGGTACTATATTGCAACTTATGCAACTATATGCAACTATATTGAAACTATATGCACCTAAGAAGATTTAAATAGGACCTAAAAACCTTATGTTCTTTCTTGACCATGGGCAAGACCTAAGTTCCATACATGGTGTGAAAAAATTGTGAATGGCACCCATATCCCACCCAAGCACCATAGTCTATTAAATAGGTTAGATGTGTTGGTTTGAGGCCTTGGTAATGGCCAATGAGCCAAAGAAAATATGTTTAGGACCTAAGGCCCTTTTTTTCCTCTCTAGTCATGGTACACACCTTGGGACCTATTCTTATTATGAAAACATACCAATGGTTCCAAATGCAACTATATTGCAACTATATTCTCAAATATTGGTGAGTGGTCAAATGCAACTATATTGAAATTTATGCAACTATATGCAACTATATTGCAACTTATGCAGCTATATGCAACTTATGTAACTATATTGCAACTTATGCAACTATATTGCAACAATTGCGTATGCAACTATATGAAACTATGCAACTATGCAACATGCAACTTATGCAACTTCGGCAACTTTATGGAACTTATGCAACTTTACGCAACTTTACGCAACTTTACGCAACTTATGCAACTATATGAATCTATGCAACTATATGCAACTATATGATGGATAGGTGTGGCAATTTCAACTTTATGCAACTAAATGCAACTATGTTGGTAGTATATTGCAACTTATGCAACTATATTGCAACTATATGCAACTTATGCAATTATATGCAACTATATGTAACTATATTGCAACAATTTCGTATGCAACTATATGAAAATATGCAACTATGCAACTTATGGAGCTTATGCAACTATATTGCAACTTATGCAACTTTACGCAACTTTATTGCAACTTATGCAACTATATTGCAACTTATGCGACTATATGCAAATATATGCAACTTATGCAACTATATGCAACTATATTCAACTATATGCAACTAGGTGTGACAATTTCAACTTTATGCAAATATATGACGGATCGGTGTGGCAATTTCAACTTTATGCAACTAAATGCAACTATATGCAACTATGTTTGTACAAAAAATGTATATTGGCACGATAACTTATCTTCTCGTCTTAATGCGTGAAGGTACCACGAAATAGGTATCTGTCGGATCTATCTTTCTCGAGTGATGATCAAGATATAGTAAAAGAGGTTGAAAGTGAGATGTGTTGTACTAGATCTATCGGTTCTAGATCAACTAGGTTGGAAAAGGTAAGTAAAAGATTTCGTACCCGCATACAATTTTTTATTGCCAATGGAGGGTCGTGTAATTATGATGCTGAGAGAATAGGTGACATTGAGTTTCCCTTGAGGTATAAACATCTAGTGCAATGATGGGAACCTAAGGAGCTACCTGAAGTGGACACATATTTCTTCATCGGTGGGAGGATGTATTGCATTGCTCCTTCGTCCTTACATGGATTGGGGTTATTTTCCATGGATGGCATAAAGGTCGGCTATGGTACTGTAACTAAATTGATGGAGTATGTCGAACCATTATACAAATATGATCATTGGTTGATGTTGGTCCGATATACGCAAAGTATGAGAAGATACGAAGTTGCCACAAATTATATACAACTACTAGATAACAATCAAAATAAAGGGGCAACTATGTATATTTATGGAAGGCCAAAACCTACTGGAAACATTGCGGGCTTTATAAATAGTACACGACCAATGGAAATAACTAAGAAACTGAATTGCATATTTGAGGCACGCAAAGGAAATTGTATATTTGTATGTGCAACAAAAACAATAGTTCCAGGTGAAGAGTTGTTGATCGATTACAACTTAAATCGAATAGATGGAGAGGGTGACCGTGGAAAGGCACCCACTTCGCCTCAGCAGGTAAATGTTAAATACAGTAAAAAATTATGACTACAACAACTAAATTTCATAAATTTCATTATTTTGTTATCTGTTATTACTGCAATATTTCATTTTCTTAATGTTAGAGGTGAATTTCCTAACTTTTATTGATTGATTTATTGTGTCAACATCTATCTGGGGTGACCATGGTAGAAAATCACTCGATACATCTCTCTAGGGTGACCATGGCAAGGCACCCGCAATGCCTCACTAGGTAAATGTTAAATACAGTAACAACTGATGACTACAACAACTAAAATTCTGAAATTTCATTATTATTTTTTTTCTGATATTACTCCAATATTTCATTTTTTAAATGTTACAGGTGAATTTCATAACTTTTGTTGATTGATTTATTGTGTCAACTTCTGTGTAGGGTGAACGTGTCTGAGTTTCACCCGTTACATCTCTCCAGGGTGACCGTGGAAAGGTGTTGGGTATGTGTTATATTTTTTTCGGGCCGACATATTTCCGGGACGACATATTACCGGGATGACATATTTCCGGGACCACATGATATTAGGTGGTTTTTTCAGCACATGGTTTTTTGTCGATGGTTTTCTATTTCCAGTTAAGGAATTAGGGTTTTGGACTAATCCAGGTCATTGGGTTAGGGTTTTGGATGCCGCTGGCTCCTATATGTATATTGTATTGT
>JASDQU010297644.1:0-14057 GCA_032191745.1 Picea mariana | reverse complement strand
ACAAGGTAGTATCTCATACTGCAAAATTCAGCTTCTTCACAATCTATTCAAAAGGGGAACAGAAGGACACTGCAACCACTACAGACTCGCCCCAAACACCTTCTATCCAACAGAAGCAGGTAAAAAAGGTTGCAACAAAGAGGAAATATTACTTCTGCACATAGGCATCTCATGTATCTAGACTGGATAAAAAGGTCCAACCCTTCCAACCACATGTTCGTGACAACCTTCAACAAGCTAAGCAACAAAACTTCACCAACAAGGCAAGCAACTCCTCAAGATGCAGATTCAACAAATGATTTTCCCTCTCCCCCGGGAACTCAATGCAATGGATACCATTGATTCTTAAAGAGAGAGGATTAATCCAGGTGGATATCGATGGCCACTCACCTTTTCCAATTGGCTCAAAACAATTTTCTGGCATTTTTGGTAATTTACTATTTTTAGCAGTTTTTAACTTTCGGGGCTATTTTCAGGGCCTAAATGAAGGTTTTTAAATATAGAGATTCTCAATAATATATAAACATAGAATTGATCCCCGAAAATGAATCTCCTCGATGATACCTTTCCAACGGGCTATCATACGCCTAAAACAAAGATCGTATGCAAAAGTTACGACCCGAGGAAGTTGATGTACTAACTTACCCAAACAGGGCCCACATGACTTTTGGCGCTTCATCTCCTAGGGTTAGGTTTTTGGATGTATAGGGTTTTTGGCATTCCTATTTATTGTAAAAAGGCCTTCAGAGCCTCATTGTAATCATCTTCTTGCGAATGTGAGTAGCTGTCACATCTCTTCTCAGAGATAAGTTGCCACCATTCTAGCGAGTCTTTCACTCTGTATTTTTACAGTCTCTGTACATTTATTTCATTAATATAAATTGTGTATTACTGTATCTCTATGTTTATGGTTGCATCTCTAATACATTTCTGTTATATTATTGGATATCCACAATATCTCTGTGCATTTCTTTATTATATCTCAGCTCTCATTTCATGCCGAAAATAATCCGGATCACTACCTCCTCAACATGTGTGTGTTCCTATCTTACCTCCTCCTCCTCCTCTATCTCTGCAGGTATTTCTTGAGTGAGGACTGGAATCATCCATTCCTCTTCCCAATCCTTAATGTCCATTTGTATGTCCCCCTCCGTGATATAGTAGCGTAGTTATAGCCATTGATTGTCAGGGTCCTTCTGTACTTGGATCCACATCACATGTCTAGTGGCTTTGAAGTTGGCTATGACCTGATAGTGTGCAACAACTTACGTTGTTATCCTCCAAGTGTTGGCGATGGTGTCCTATAAGTTGTGGATATATCCTTTGAATATCATTGCATTCGATTTTTTGTTCTTGACGTCCGAAGTGACTCCAAGCGATAAATAACGCGCTCCATGCTAGGGTTTGAGTCTCGTGGAAAAACATGAGTATTTTGGCTCCTTCCATCCCATAATGGATATTAGGATGAGTAGCCATGAATAGTCAAATTCTGTCCTGAGATCCTGCACATCCTTGCAGTCATCTAGGAATAGATTCAAAAAATAAGGGGCCCAACTGAGTGTGGTGCCCTCGACACACTGTGCTGCGGCTGCGACAACCCTGAATGGGACTTCCTCCTTGAGGCATTTCCTAAGCAGCTTGCATGCCATAATTTTTGTGGCCATTCTTGTCACAATGTCACTAATATGCTTGATAATGATTCTGCGTGACTCTCTTTCAATGTCGTATTTATTCTTCATTTCTTTGGCCAATGCTTTCTCCTTTTTTTTGTCCTCGAGGAACTGTGTAAGATCTATGCTGCATGATGACAACCCTGTGATGTGTGCGATGATATCTACATCTATTGAGACGAGTTGTTCCAACCATAGATATCCGCCATGTGTGACCGCCATCAACTTCTTGACACAACTGTTTGCATACTCACCTCTCCCAAAGTTTGGTAGGTCCAACAGACCAAAAATCCTAGTTTTAGCTAGTCCTGCTGCCCACTGGAGTGGTTGATGAATTGGTTTCCCAAAGGGTACTATGCCCACAGTCTGGAGATAGACCTGCTTAGCGAACTCTTGGAACTTGTCTATGTCTATTACATCATGGTTTGAGTACCTCAATTTCTCTACATAACCTAACAAATTTTATAATACATGTACCCCTTCTGGTATGCGCAACAAAACAATTGTTGTGGCGGTTTTTCTGCACGGTGACCTAGGTACCGTCTGCTTGTCCTTTCGCTGTGGTGGCTGGCTCGACGTTCCAACCTCCATTGTTCGTTATTTGGCATACTCCTCTGATCAACCAGTGACATCTTCCATTGCTTCCTTCTGCGGTTGTTTTGACACGGTTTTCCGTGATTCTTCTGGCGCAGTCATTTCTTCCTGGTTTGGAGCCGCCCCATTGACTCTTGAGGCTTCCATAGGGTTTTCGGGTTTCACTTGGTTTCCTGCATCCTCATTCTATCGACCCTGCCCCTCTTCTGGCATATTAATGTCCATGCTTGTTGGTGTTTTCTACTGGGTTTCTTCCTCAATGGGCGTGGTGCTTCCTAGTGTTGTATCCAATGATGGGATTTCGTCCACTTTAACGACTTCTGGTGGCTGAGATGGTTGTTATTCACTTCCCTATGGTTGTGATTGTGATCTGGGCCTACCTCTGGGTTGTTTGTCATCCTGACTCGGTTCTCCTTGTTTAGGTGGTGCCATGGTGGTAAAAATTATCATTCACCGAGCTTAGTAGCCTCTGCAACCTCTACAAACTTCACTCTCTGTTGCGTGTGTTCTATCGCTCTGTGCCCTTTCCAATTTCGCAATAAACTTTTCGTTCTCGCATCTTTGCTTTGTATGGGAATTGTGTGAATCTTTTCAAGGGAGTTACCACGATTATGATTTAATTGAACCATCAATTCCTTCATACTTGCCATTGATTTCCCTCGCTGTCACTAGTTGGCGCGATTAATGCGGTGTCCCGTCACTCGTTTCCGACATTCAATTCTACTAGCCTCCGTCACTTGGTGCTTCTTTTTCCATATCTTCCTTTCCCTCTTGTTTCCAATTTGAACTGACCATTGGCCTGGTCTCCATCAGTCTCATATTTCCAAGCATGTGTGCTCCTTCTCCTTTCTATGCCTCTATTGTTTTCTTTTGATGTTCTGTATTATATCCTTTTTTTTAACCTGTGCGATGAATTTCAAGTTGTGGGTGGTTGAATGTCCTTGTACAGCTTTAGTTGGCTCCCATTGATAATCCCTTTGATTTATGCGCCTCCTAAGTCCTTTAATTGTACAAGCCCCCCATCTATGAAATTGTTTACTTCATATGGTCCTAACTAGTGCATTATAAGTTTTCCTGGATGCTCAATGGATTTACTGTCATACATCAACACTAAGTCTCCTACCTTGAAAGTTTTCCTCTTGATATATCTGTCATGCCAATATTTGTCCCTTTCTTTCTAAACTTATTGGTGGAACCCTACTAGGATCTGATCTTCCTCCATGATCATCAATTGACTCATCCTATCCTGTATCGCGCCTCGTTCCATCATGTTCGTAATTGTTGCTATGTGCAGACTGGGTACCAAAAATTCTAATGGCACCACTGCTTCTTTTCCATATACCAATCTGAATGATGTGTGTCCTTTCAACTTCTTGCATGTGGTCCTATAAGCCCACAATATTTCTGATATTTTTAGGTCCCAATCGTCCCTATTAACATTACATATATTCGTCAGTGCGTTTTCAAGGATTTTGTTAAAGGCTTCTACTGTTCCATTTGCTTGTGGATGATATGGTGTACTCTTTTGGTGATGGACTTCAAATTCTTCAGTCATAGCCTTAATAGTGTTGTTAATGAAGTGAGTGCCTTGTTTACTCATCAAAATCCTTGGGCAACCAAATCTAGTGATCACTTACTCAAATAGAAAGTGTGTTGCTGTTTCTGCATTGCAATCTTTGACTGGTGCTTCTTCCACCCATCTTGTCAGGTATTCTGTCGCGGTGATAATGTATCTTGTTACTTGTAGAAATTTCAATATAAATTAAGTATTTCCTGTGGTTCTCTTGATCTAACAATTATATGCCATTGTTAAATACATAATTTCTTCTATTAATATTCTTGCGGAAATTAAACCACGATCACAAAGTGAAATATCAAGAACACATAATACAAATTTTTTGCTGGGAAAACGTAAAGCTAAAAACCCCACTATCATATATTATGTATATCATGGATAATGAAACAATCTCATACAAAACTCTAATCCAAGAGCTCTCAGTACTATACAATCACAATTGTCTCACACTGTCATACAAAAAATCAACAAATACATGTGCCAATTATCTGTGTCCAGACAACCTGCCTCCTTTGCACAATCCATCCAATTAGAATTCTCACAATGAATTCAAATTACCTAGTTTTCACATGCTCATAAGAATATCCATTGCATGTGTGATTGCATGAGTGTACTCCACTCAAATCACAACTGATATCCAAACTATCCCTTTCACCTGTTATCTCAACTGGGTCTCCAATGGATCTGACATGCATGTAGTTAACCATGGCGAATCTTCAGTTGCATGTGAGTTCACTGATTGTGAACTAATGAATAATTAATTCATTGAACTCTCACTAGTGCAAGTTTAGTTACAACTAGTACAACTGAGCTTAACTCACTTAACTACACTTATAATTCTGTTACAACTCCAAATCACTCAATTATAAATGAGATAATAGATTAATATTTATTGTCCAATTTATTTAAGGGAAAAGTAAATTAGACACATGTTTCTTGTTGAATTTTCAACATTACTTTCCTCTTGGCGAGTGGGTTGATTGGTCCCACAAAATCTATTTCCCATTTTTCAAATATATGCAAAGTTACCTGTGGTCGCAATGGCATCTCATCCCTTCTATTTGTCTTACCAACTCTCTGACATACATCGGTTGGCCACCATAGTCCTGTGTGCAATACCTTCTGCGCGATAGCTTTGCTCATGTAATGTCCTCCTTCTATTTCTTCATGGGATTCTGCTAAAATCCTTGGTCTTTCATGTTCTAGCACATATCTCTGCAAGATGCTAGCTGTGCCCATTTTGTATAAGTGTCATGCAATTAGTTGATAATATGAAGCTCAAAATACCAGGTTTTTCTTCTGCGTGGTGTTGTATTCTTGTGGCGCAGTCCCTGTACTTAAGTACTGGATGATGTCCGCAAAGTATTCAAGGAATTTAAGAATGATGCATGCTAAAGGGACATAATGGAAGAAGATATGGCATACATGCGACAACTCCTCAGGAAGATTGGGGAAGTGCAGGCAGTTGATAACAACATAGAAACGAGCCCATCAACATCACAAATAGGAGGATAACCTAGAGAAAGAGAGTTGGATACAATCCAGATGATAGCATAACCGCGCTCAACATTTCACGTCACACCCAACATGTTGCACATGGACAAAATCATGGGGAAGACACCCCTAAAGAACTTGGTTCAATTGAAGTTGGTATTGCTGTGGATACCAACCAAGGCACTGTATAAAATACAAGTCAACGTTACATAGGAGGTACAATCTCATGCACGCACCGAGACAATAGAATTTCAACATACAAAAGATGATCACGATAGGTTGGAATTGGTACTTGAGTAGGCCAAGATCGAGACCAAAGATGAGAAGGAACACATGAAGGGACTGGAGCAAAAAGTGGCTGTAGCCTACGAGAGAATCCTAAAGAATGCACAAACGTCTGAACTCATTGCGACAAAGAAGATTGATCAGATTGTACAGACAATCGATCAATACCAACATGAGATCAAGAATATTCAGGAGCAACTCACATCTACCACTCCACTAGAGGTGAGGGAGAAAAGAAAATAGGAGGAAACAACACAGATACAAGAGATAGAACGACAAGTCCACATGACAGATGACTTGTTGGAGAAAACAACACAGCTCTAGACAAAGTTATAATAGGATTTGCAGGTCCAGCAGTGGGACCAGGAAGGAGAAAGGATAAGTGCAGCTATCCAGGACCTCAAGGAGAGGCATAAGACAATGCCGATCACAGAGCACGTCAAAGGAGCACAAGACATGAAGAAACTGTAGGCAGAGCTCATAACTGCGTAGATGCAAAAAACTACAGGAATAACCATTTGTTGGTTTATTTATCTCTGTGTTATACTTTTACATGGGAGACCCAGTTTCAAGTCTACTGGGGTTCCAACAAAACCTTTAAAACTATCGGCCCTCCTAGTAAACCAAAAGGAAATGAGGTGCACAGAGTGCACTACACAGTCTCAGTTGAGATATTCTTAATGGGTGACTGCAATACTCAGGTGTTTACAGTCCAGGATTGAATGGAGATCTGATAAGTGTGCGTTGAGAGTTCTATTTAACTTATTAAAGAAATATAATATCATTCCAAATTATGCATGTAATGTAATTATCTCATTCATTCATCATGCTAACATATTATCATAAAAAATAAAAGAGACACAATCATTCATCACATAACACAGGTTTTACCATGGTTCACCCCTCGGGCTACGTCCACAAAGATCTGGCTCTCAAGCTCTTCTATTATGGTAGTTCCAAAACTACAGTGCCGTGTGCTTTACAACTCATCCTCATTCGGGTCGAGATCTATTGTGAGGCATACTAGATCACACTAGTCTCCTCAGCCTATGATCTAACCCTCGAGATCTACCCTTCTGACCCTTCTACAACTCAACAACTTACAAAATTAGGTCGTCTCACAAAGTATTACAAACCAGTTATCAAGACAAGATTGTTCCTCAAAAACACTTATTCTCTATATCTCTATCATCCATCTCTATTCCCTCTTCCTAGACCTCCTAGGTACCCATATATATACATTTCTGGATCATCAACCATTACAATGTATTAAAAAAACTACCCATATATATACATTTCTGGATCATCAACCATTACAATGTATTAAAAAAACCCTAAACCTAACGTCGTTAGGTCTTCCATAAATGCGCGTGTGATGCTTTTCCTTCCAGCTGTCGCTTTCCTCATGCATGCCTTTCTTTCGAAAATAGCATTAATTTCCGACTTGGCTTACTGACAACAGAGTATTGATGACTCCTGGGTTCAAATTGTCCTAACGATGTGTTGGAATTCAATGATACTAGACCCACTCTAAACTTTCGCTTCAATAGAAATCTTCCACATTCCCTCTTCCTGAACTTTTGATATGTTTTTCCTTGAGTATATATTCACCATTAATTTGACCAGGGCTAATTGTCACCTCTTCTCTACCTTAAAATTATCGTCGTTGAAAATCTCATGATATAGTTCGGTAAGTGTTGATCAACAGTCTCCCAACAATGTGTTATCATGCATCTATTCTGGAAAGGTGTCCATCTATATCTAATCACCATTGTCGATCTGGACATGTCTTTACTACATGTTTTTAATCTTATGGGTCAACTTCCATCATCGATATCCTACCCCAATAAATATTGACTTTTGATGTAAATATTGACATATATTCATTATCTATTTTGATGTAAATATTGTTATCTACCGGTCCTCTTTTGAAGCCTTATTGTTGCAAGTAATTATTAAGTCTTGAATACCATGCTCTGGGAACTTGCTTGAATCCATAGAGTGCTTTCTTCAATATGAAAACATAGTATTCATCTTCTGACAATATAAACCCTTCAAGATTTTCTATGTACACTTATTCCCCTAAATTTCAATTCAGGAAGGTTGACTTTATATCCATTTGATACACTTTAAAATTCTTGAAGCTTTCAAATGAAAAAAACATTCCAATGGTTTCTAGCCTTGCAATAGGTGCAAATGTTCTTCAAATTCAATACCTACTACTTGAGCATACCCTTTACAGACCAATCTTTCTTTATTTCCTAGTACATTTCCATCTTCATTTAGCTTATTTCTGAATACCCATTTTTTACCAATCACATTTTTATCTTCGAGTCTTGGGGAAAGTTCTCGTGTCTGATTTTTCTCAATCTACTTTAACACTCCTTCCATAGAATTTATCCAATGTTGGTCACGAATAACTTCTTAAAAGCACTTAGGATCTATTTTGGAAAGTAAGAATAGATTCATTTTCTCAGAACTATTTTCCAATTTCCTTCGAGTCTGAGTCATAACATTTTTATCACAGAGAATCAGTTTTTCTGGATGATTATTCTGCACAAACCTTGATGGTGTTTGTGTATATTAAAGTTTTGTTTCTTATTCCTTTTTTTGTTCTTCTCCTTCATATTCATATTCTTCTTTTTTGTTGTAACCAATTTTTTTTTCTTCCATTATGTTCTTGTGTGGTATTTCTTCATCTATTCTTACATTAACACTTTCAACAATTTTCTGCAGAATTTTGTTGTAACATCTATAGGCTTTGTTTCTTGATGAATATCCAAGAAAAAATCCTTCATTTTTTCTTGAGTCAAACTTTCATATATCCTCATCATTTCATTTGATGTAACACTTGCTTCCAAATATCCTAAAGTGTTTGACAGATGCTAGTTGACCTTTCCATAATTCATAAGTGGTCTTGTTACAATTGATCTGATCTACCCTCTATTTAGAATGTAGACATCAATGTAAACTGTTTCTCTCCAAAATATATCTAAAAGTTTTTCTTCATTTAACATTGTCTTGGAGATTTCCCCTGGATGGGGTTCCACTTGGACAGAGTCCAAGGACACATGGAACCAAGCGGCTAGGGGAGTTATTAACCCTAGCCACCAGCCCACAACCATTAACTACTGCATGGCTCACACCATGAGGAAAGTTATGGTAGTGCGCCTGGATAGACAAGACAGGTTAATGGCCATGTGAACAAGACAAACTAGGCGTACCGGGCCTAGGCTGGCTGTCAACTCGACTTCAATGGCTAGAAGGGCTGTCAACTCATGGGAGTGTAGCAATAAACAGGCATCCTCCCTGGTGTATTCCTCCATTATCCTTTTGCCTTGGTTAGTGCTCTTCGAATCTTCTGAGCGCTTCTGCATTGATGCCCTCTGTGTATTTTTCTTGGGCACTCTCACAACCTACCCTTGCAATTGTGTTAGCTCTGATACCGTCTTCTTGCTACACTTGCTCAGCCCTCACAAGCCCCCTCTCTGCAATTCCACCAGTGCCTCCATACTCTTCCCAGCATGCCCAAAGAAAGAGGGAAATCCAAGAGGGGTGTGCGTTACAACAACACCCCCTCTAGATGAAATTGACTCTCTCCCTCCCAAATGGATCTTATTGTCCATTTCACAAGCCCTCGACACACCAACTAGAGGTCACAGGAGGCACCTCCATCCACCCCTCTCTAGCTCCATGGTGTCAGCTTGGTGAAAGAGGAAACATCACCTTCGTGCATGCACATTCCTCCATCCACCCCTCATTTGATCCATGGTCGAAGATCAGTTAAGGAGGAAACACCACCTTCATGTGCACATATTCCTCTAGCCACCAGTCTCTTACCCCCCCCCAAAACTCAATCCATAGGACCCCTATTACAGAGATGGTAGCTATATGGTGGAGGAGTAAATCCCCCCGAGTTAGCAAGTGGAGGAAAACACAGTGGCTGCCAATGAGAACACCACAGAGGTCACTAGAGAGGAAACGGAGGAGGAGAAGCCCCAACAATTTTCAAATCGACTCACAGAGGAGCACCTCCAACTCATCTTTGAAATCAAGCAGAAACAAGATGATCAGATGTACTCTCAGTGCATCCTTGGCCAAAGAATGGAAATTCTATTCAATGCACTAGCGAATGCTCCTGCACGAACTCGATGCCCAACATGTGGCTAGTGGTTCACCTTGTTCTACAACATCCATGGACAACCAAGCTCGACAATGGAGTGAAGTCTCTAGGTTACTTTTCTTTGCTAATTCCAGTTGCAGGATTAATTTCTTAGTTTACTATTGCAACAGAATTGAAGGACACACAATTTTCCCCTACACTATTTATGTAGTTTTGTTCATAGCAGTCCTATTAATAGATGGTCTTAGAGGCCACCCAAATATTGTTCACACATTTTTGTTTATGCAGATATGATGCAAAATTTTGTTAAAGCAGTTTTGTTCAAACAGTTCTAGCTTACAGGATGATGTGTCAAACTCGGAGCATCTAAGAGCCACCTGTTTTGGTTTCCCTTATGTGGCAGAACATGTGGTTCACACTTGGAATTGTATAGCTTATATATGTTATTAATACAAGGATCCACTTTTATTTACAAAAAAAAAACATTGTCTTGGCGATTTCTTGTACATGTCTATTTTTCCTTTCAACTACACCATTTTGTTGAGGGGTTCTAGCAGTTGAATATTGTCTTTTTATTCCATGTTTTTAACAGAATTATTCAAATTCATTAGACGTGAACTCACCTCCATTATCTGATCTTAAACATTTGATTTTCATATTAGTCTCATTCTCAACTAAAGCTTCGAATGTTTTAAATTTTTCAAATGCTTCAGATTTATTTTTGAGAAAGGAAACCCAAGTCATTATTGTATAATCATCAATGAGAAACAAAAAATAGATTTCTCCTTGTAGGATTTTTGTTCTTATTGTTCCATAGAGATTTGTGTGCATAAGTTCCAATGGCTTGGATGTTGCATATTCCTTTGTCTTAAAGTTCACCCTTGACTATTTTCCATGCTGACATCGTTTGCAAATAATACTTGTGGCTTTTGTGATCTTTGGCATATCCCCTACTACTTGTTTGGTATTGATTTTTACCAAGTTGTCAAAGTTCACATGACCCATTCTTTTATGCCACAACCAACTTTCATCTATCTTCCCCATGAAAAATTTTTCTCCATTAATGTATAAATTGTTTGGGGTCCTGATTGCTTTTGCAACCAACTTGCTTGAATTTGTGTTTTTGATCTCACATTCTCGAGAGTCAAAGGTAAGAGTATGCCATTGATCACACATTTGGCTTACATTAAGAAGATTATGTTTCAGGTTTTCAACACACAAAACCTTTTCAACTTTATCTCTTCCATTGTCAAGATTGAGAGTGCCTTTTCGAATTATTTTTGATCTACCATTGTCTCCAAAGGTAACACTTCACTCATTTTTCTTTAGGGTGATAAACTTGGTTCTATATCGTCTCATGTGACTAGAGCATTCACTATACAAAACCCACTTATATTTAGTCTTTTTTTCTTGAAGTATTGCTTGCACAAACACAAATTTATATTTTCTTTGTTCCTGATTTCTTTTCATGATTGTTGGACCTTCCTTTCCCTGAATTGCCTTAAAGTTACTTTTGCATAATTTTGCTATATGCCCAAAATTATTGTAGTTATAACATATGATGTCATAGTTCAACAAAGGGGAAAAAGAATTATAACTTCTTCTTGACTATTCATGGGTATCTCTTTTTTTGTTCCTCATAGGGCCGCTTCTTACATTTGTTCTACAATCTATTGCTTTATGACCAAATCCATTACAAGAATTACAATATCCAAATAATGAGTTTTGATACCTGGCTATGTGATTCCATCTTGATAGGACAATCTTCCAGATTCCATCCTTGTGAGGGGAAATTTTCTTCTATGGAACATATAGTTCCTCCTTCCTATTGTCTTTAATTTTGATAAAGATTCTAATTGTATCAACATACTTCTTGGTTCTTTCTTCATTTGACTATTTTGAATAGGTTGAGGTTTCTTCATTGGCAGTTTCTTTTCCTTTATTGTAGCTGTTATCGCACAGTTTGTAGGAAAGGTTTAGATAGCTAGAGTCAAGGCTCAAACTGGCATAACATGAGCTTCCCTGCCCACTGTCACCTCTATGGGGAGCTCTTTCTATTTAGGGTGGCTAATCCCAAGGGAGACGTCCCTAGTAATCTAGGGTTCTGAAAGGTCTAAAGGTCCAAAGGATCAAGATAAGGGTTTCCTTTCACAGATTACTGCCAAGAGAGATAGTCAAGGAGAAAATCTTCCATTGAAAGGCACCTGTTTGCGAGACAAGGCAAATAAAGCTAGAAAGTGTGCTGCAATGGTTAGTACTTCAAAATATTAATGACTATCTTTAATACATATGAGCATTGATGAAAGTAAATATTGACGAAGTCAATGATTGCAATAAAAGATTATATTTTATGTCACTTCTTCAATAAATACACAAGAGATACTGGCATTCAATGTGTAAAATAAAATCTTTGTATTATCACAATGCAAATCTGCTCATATAAATATTGTTGCTATGTCACTATTGCAGATTTAGGGTGACGTCAGCCCTAATATTAGGTCAAAATGAAGACAATGAGTAGGACATTTTGTCAAACAAGCTTATGGATGTAATCAACAACTCAAGGTCTACCAAATAGATGACAATGTCAAAATGTTTTAAGGCCAAACAAGTTCTTTGACAGGTATGACGTCACCTATATTGTTGCTGTTCTAGGGTTAGGGTTAGCTAGTCAAAGAGGTGGACGTTTTGACAAATTAACCAATGAAAAAGATTAAAACCTCTATGGCTACAAAGAGATGAGTCAGCCACAACTTTTGGTCCAAGCACAAGTTTAAAAAGGGCAAGACGTCATCATCAGTTAGGGTTAGTCTAGACGCTAGGGTTAGTTAGGGTTTCGAATAAAGAGAGTTTGAAATAGTTGTTTTAGCACAAAAGGCTCAACGTTGTACTCTTAGACTAGTGCCTTAGGGTAAATGGAGTCAAGGAGTAAGGCTAAAGGCTTGGGATAATCTAAATCTAAGGATGGGAGAGTTAGGCTTTGTAGTGCTACAAAAGGAGGACCACAAAGTCAAAACCCTAAGGGGAGGAGGCTCATTCCGGTGTAGCTAAAGCTAGGCCTCATGCTCCTCCCTCTTTCCTTAGAAATCTTTGGCAAAATGGCTAGCTTCAAACTATAAGTCTAGGGATTAAAAGTGTTGCTTGGGGACAAGGCTTTTCAAACCCTAAGGTCAAAACCTTAGGTGTAAACTAAATTAGGCCTAGGATGTCTTCCTCCTTCAACTTATAATTCAAATCTAACTCAGAAGAAAGAATGGCTAGTGTAGCTATGGCTAGGCTAAACCTTCTTTAATCAATGGCTAAACAAGTTCTTATCATGGGGACATGAAGCCACGACCTACTTGTGTGTTGGCTCCCTAGGGTTTCAATGATTAAGCATTATAATAACAATGTAACTATACATGCAACATATTTAATCAACAACCATTCAATCAAGAAGTTTTGATGAGAAAAACACTTACAAGTCCATGAAAAAGCTTATCAAACCCTAGTTGTAACACCTTCCAATGATAAGAACACCATAAACATGCCAAATATGATCCTTCCAAGTATAGCGCCTCACTCCAAGAGAAAATATCCAAGACAAAAGATAAAAAGAGTCACTCTCACAAGAGAGCAAGTTGTGTTATCTCCAAATGAGGGTAAAACTTCCTCAATTTATATCATCTCTATGACCTTTAATTAATAATTAGGTCATTAAAAACAACCGACAAGGCTGACTTTACAATATTTCATTATTTGTCTCTTAAAATGCTAAAAATGTCAAAATAGAGCTAAAATGGGAGATGTCAGGCCCCTCTGAGGGAGACGTTGGCCCTTTTTGGGCATGATCAGCACCCAAGAGACAAAACATTGGCCCCTCTGGGCCTCCGGCAAGCTTCCACACGTGCCACAAAGTCCAAACGCACTGCTACATCCTCCAGGAAACGTCCAGCCTGCTCTGGTGGTGTCCTGTCCATCAAAGCCATCATACCACCTGCAGGGGCTGATCCCCCATAGGTCAATCTCTGCCAAAGCGTCCTGATGAGGGCGTCCTTCTTCTTATCCATGCAAGGGCTCATCACAAATCTGTCCTACCTCTTCCATCCCAGCGACCATCTGATGGGCTCTTCAGCCCCATGGAGGTCCGAGCTAATCATCTCCCCATGTGCACCGATCCTCTGGTACCTGTCCGCCAGGAATGGTCCTGCACATCAAAGACTATGCCCTCCATGGGCTCATCAGTCCTAGACATCATATAAATGTAAATCATATCTCATCATTAAAGTTATCAAACATATGCATGAAATCCCTAACACATCATCTAAGAGCTCAA